>JANHGN010003700.1:42119-56850 GCA_024605025.1 Megaceryle maxima | reverse complement strand
GACTTACAGCATAATGCTTTACTGGCAAAGAGATATCAGCTAAGAGCTTGGAAAAAACCCTTCACCAACCCAGCCAAGATAACAATGTCAGCAGAACCTCTACAGCAGGTTTCGCGTAGCTCTTCCAACAGAGGAAAGCTTTTGCTGGCTGAGCTCATGTCATTTGGAAAGGTGATGCAGCCTCCTGCCAGAAAACCTCCTGCATCTCTATTAAGAGGATGCTGTTGACACAGACGTCTGGTAAAGCCATAGCAGCAGAGGATATTCTGCTGTGCTGGAGGTTTAGGTGTGATCATGTGCTCACAGCCCAAGTCCAAATTAACTCTGAATACAAAATGAAATACAATTGAGATTTATGGCTTTTTCAAACATTATTTTCCTGTGGTTCTTTGCTGCAGTGGACATACCCAAGCTACCTTCAGACAATCCACGTCAGGTATCAAGTGCTCCTTAGCTTTAGTTGATCCAAACACTGCACGTGCTCATTTCAGCCACTTCCTGGAAGAATAAATTTGCCCTTGTGGAGCTCCTGTTGGAGATTTTGAAGGTCCATATTCCTAAGACAGGACCATTTTGAGCTCGTCTATTAAAGACAAGTCAACGTCTTCCTGCTGCAGTCAGCACCACAGGAACATTAACACTGCTCAGGCTTCACTTTCTCAGGGTTGGGTTAGGGGGAGTTCACTGACCCTTCAAAACATTATTTCCATGTCAGTGAGATGTAGAGATTTCCCCAGCTCCTATCTCCAGTTCTAGGGCAGCAGACTCCTGCTGTGAGGAGGGAGATCAGCTAGACCCAGCTGCACCAAACCTCCCTTCCTGACTATCTCTGCAGTTCTCCAGCAGCCCAGAGGCAAATCACCTCCACAACTTTCACCACTTGAGATGCTTATCTTGAGATGGATTGTAAAGGGGATTGGCTTTTGTTTGCTTTAGTGGGACCAGGGAATCACTTTGGTTACAGGACACCATTAAGATCATCAAGTCCAACCATTAACCCAGCACTGCCAGGGCACCACTGACCCCATGGCCCTCAGCACCCCCTCCCCAGGTGGGGCTTGGAAACCCCTCCAGGGATCACAGGGACTCCAGCACTGCCCTGGGCAGCCTGGGGACAGCACTTGACAACCTTTGTGGGGAACAAATTGTCCCTTATGTCCAACCTAAACCTCCCCTGTGGCAACTTGAGGCTGTTTCCTGTCCTACTGCTTGCCTCATGGGAGAAGAGCACAGCCCCACATGGCTCCAGCCTCCTGTAAGGGAGTTGTAGCAATAAGGTCTCCCCTCCCTTTGAGCTTTTGATGGGAGGAGCAGCACCAAACCCTCTTCTCGAACATACCTTTTTGGTCTGCAAGGAAATTATCTGCAGAACACCAACATTTTGTGCTCTAGAGGATGGAGGATGCACCTTCCACCAGTTTATTTTCTTTTGAGTGAGGTGCAGTGGACCCATTCCAGTATGTTTACCTGCATGGTACCATACTGGTTTATATTATGTGATGGGCTTTTTAGTGAAGGCTGAGTTCATACTAGACCCGTTGATAAGAGGTTTGGAAGTGAGGTGATCCAGCATCTGTACTTGTAGCCCTGTCACACCTATTAGCACAACCTCCTGTGCTTGGGAAGTTGTTGTCCTCCACATTATCACAGGTCCTCAAAGGCTTTTCAGCAGAATTTTGTGTACAGGCATTTTTTGTTGTGTTGTGTTTTGATTTGGTTTGGTTTTATTAACTCACCTATGCATAAGGCAGATGACCTCTATGCTTTTTTAATCTTGAGCTATTTTAGAAAGAAATGTTTTTCTAACCCTGATTGTCTTTAAGAACTTATACCCCCAGTATAAGGTACGTATGGAAATTTTCAGCAGAACTTCTGCAACAGAAATGGGTTTACAGGGTGAATTGCTGCAAGTCTTAGACCCCAGATGCTCTGAAGCAATCCATTCTCATGTGTTTGTGGGTTATGATTACTCTTGCAGTGTGATTTATTGCTGTGGAAAGCTATCACAATTGTAGTTGCAACATCCAGTAGATCTTTGAACAAAATATCAGAAAGTACTTGTCTGTGGTCGTTCCGTGATTGCATCTCTGCAGATGTTTTCTTCTGCTGTTTAAAAAATACTGTGTATCAGATGCTTTGTCTACTGCAAGCAGAGATTTTATCACGTCTGTGAATTCATTTAGGGAAATTTATTCTTGTTGCTAATTGAAAAGGGAACTAGTTTAACATTGGGTTATTTATTATTTTAGCTATGTGCTGTTCAAGTGTAGTTCCCCAGTGATTTTAATCCCTAATGAATAGTGTTTTATGATGACCTGAGGATCTAATTCTGGCTTAAGATGTGCAGAATATTCAGAGTATTTCAGAAATTCAGGAATTCTACCCAGGAGGCAGTGAAAAATCTTGGGAATCTGACAAACTTGCACTACAGACATATAGAAACATATGCTTCATGGTGAAGAGGAGTCTTTCTCAACTGAGGAAAGGCTCAAGTGCTACCATTCAGACAGACCATACAAATCAGTTGCTTGGTTTGTATGAAATTGAGTGAAAGGGGGGTTGAAGAGGACCTTGAAGGACGGTAGACATGCACCAGCCTCCATGCAGAGATAATAAGCTAGTAGTAGTACTTAGCTACTAGCTCCAAGGAGCTCCTCAGAGAGAAGCCACAGGACCTTCCAAAACCATTAAATAAAAATTGCCCTATCACTCATCATTTCCTGGCACGTGATTGCTTCTCTCTTCCCATCGACCACTGCTTTTACAAATACTTCACAGCCCAGCTGATGATTTTGTGAACCACCAGAATTTCTCCTGAAAACTCATTTCACTTCTGGAAATCACTGAGGACATATGTAGGGAGACCTCTAGTTCAGTTTACTCTGAAAGGAATTCAGTCTGCAGATGCCAAAACCTCTTAGACTCAAACCAGTATGAGGCAACTGGAGACAATGGAGGACTTGCGTCAAAATTATGTTGCTCCAAGCCAAGTGCTTGTTGTAGACGAGCCCATTCAAGCCCAGTTCATACCATGTAAACACTTTGTCACTGAATTTGCAATGAAAGACAGGGGAAGGAGATGAAAGTTTTCTCAGAAGTTGAAGAGAAAGTAAAATATGAGGGGTTTGTTTTTTTTTTTTTCCTTCAATCCATTTTCATTCCTAATTACGAGCAACTCAGAAGAATGAGTATCCCCCAGATACAAAGTCCCTTCCAACCCCTAACATTCTGTGAGGGTGGTTGGATTATCTGAGCCCATAGAAATAAAAGAAGCATGTTTTAACTTCCTTTCACCTTTCTCAGAAGTCTGAGTTTGTAGCTGTTTTGAATTTGTTAGAATAGGTATAAAGAGTATGGAATCGGCGCTGCAAAGAGTTATTCCCACAGGCCACTTACCTAAAGTTTAACTGGGATATTCATGGATTATCATGTTTGCAGGAGGAGACCTTCGAGTCCCCTTTCAGCACAGAGATGCTTTCATTTGACAAGGGTGCTCTGCTGTAATACGTATACCAAGGATGTATGTCATCATCTATTTTAAATACACATGTACACACTAAATATACTGCATGTGTAATATAAGAGGCTGTATCTTACATGAATACACTGCAGATAATAAAGGTATCAACCTTTGTCATTATAAAGTTATGATAATTGTGCAATATGAACTTACAGAGGATTGCATTTGACCTTACAGAGAGATTATGAGTAGAACACTCATTAAATTGACCAAGAAATGGGTAATTCATGCATATGAATTTAAGGAATGCATTTTGGGGGGATTTCAAGTTCTTGCTTCTGTGAGTTGAATGCTTGTGTGAACAGATAATTGACATTTTCCCTCACAAAATGAAGGAACAAGTTTTGAACCAGTGACACAGAGAAGACTTTCGGAAAGATGCCCAAGTGTTTTCTAACATGTTGCAGTGAACACGGGTCCACCACTTGCCATTCCAAGGGAATCAAGTGTAAAATAGTGATGAAATACAGTTAATAAATTACAAAAACTTTACTGTGGCTACAAGGAAGGAATGCACGGACAATGGTGAAATGGAAATGCCTGAATAGAGAAGGTGGTTGGGAAAGTCTAGAGGACCTGGCGTGGTGCATTCAGTGATGCAGTAACAAACAGGAACCAGTTTACCTACCAGGGAAGTGTTGGTTTACCTACTTCTTAGGGTAAATGAGTTATTATTAGAAGAAGAAGGAATGTAAGGACAGAGTTGAGTGGAGTGAAGGGATGCACAGAGAGATGGCTCCTTGCAAAATCTATTCAGCTAAGAAAATGTAATATTTGAAAATGAGCACTGAGCAGGAAATAAAGTAATTCCTAGGCTGTGAAAACTTCCTAGCTATGGAATTTACCGACGTGCAAGGAGTAGAAGGTGTAAAATGAACTTTAGACAAAATCCTTAGGTCTTTGTTTGCAATTGTTGCTTCAGTAGAAAACACTCTTCTGGAGGAAAAAAAAAAAAAGTTATCTGTACTGTCGCAAATAGTCTGCGGTCTATTAAAAGTCTTCAGCTTTAACACGACCACTGTAAAAGACTTAACTGTCTGGAGTGCAATTAGTCCTAGGAGATATCAGTCAGACATCCCATAGCATCCTTTCCTTGGAATTTGGTACAGTTCTGTAGTTGTATGAAATTTGAATGGCAGCTGGGTGCTACGTTTGTGTTGAATGTTAACATATTTTACTCTAACAGTTTTATTCTGCTCACTTAATTTTTAAAATTTATGAGAATTCGAGACTAATTTTAGAAAAGATAAATATGTTTTCACTGTCAGCTATCAATCTATTGAATCTGAAGCATTTGCTGAGTATTGAAGCTTCTGTGGCCAAAAGCACGTGGGCTTATTGTATCTTCTTGCAGGATAGATCCCTGATAAGAGGGGCTGCTGCTTGAGCATCACCTGCATCTGTTCTCCTTGGTTATTATTATCAGCTAATGTATCATCATTGTAGCAGAGAACTGGAGATGTTCTAGTAGAAGCTAAGAGTCCTGGGTTTGACCTGCTCTGTTGTGACATTTCTATGTCGTTTAAAGATGGACACGTTAGACTTCTTGCTTTAGTGAAGGTTATACCCTTGAGCCTTTCTCCACTCGATGCATTGTTTTTGTCTGTTTTATTTCCAAGTCGGCTTATAAGGGCATGGATGCTTACCAAAACTTACTTCTTCTGGGCTGGATGTAGAGAAATCTGTAGCTGAAGCTCAGTTAATCCCTTCGATCCCTCTTTGCTGCTGTATCCATGAGCCCTTGTCTTGACCCCAGCGCTGTGGCTGAGTTATCAAAAAACCTCACATTGTCAGTCTTGGTCTCTCTGCTGATCTCTGTGAAAAGAATAACATTCTGCAGGCATCCACAAAGCTGAGCAGCAAGCACCAGCAGCAGGTCAAGTTAAAGATGTGCTAGTTGCAGATGTCCCTGCTCACTGCAGGGGGGTTGGACTAGATGACCTTTAAACGTCCCTTCCAACCCAAACAGTTCTATGATTCTACATCATGTACTGCATATTATTACCCATTATCAGGTATGATCAAGCAAAGACTGCATGTACCATGTGAAGAAGGAGTAAGAAGTGGTGGTGATCGATGGCTGACAGCTCTTCCATGGGCATAGGGAAATTGAGAGTAGCAAGCCTGAGCTAGAAGGGGAGAAGGCACCTGCACGTCTGTTATTTCCTTGTGATTTGAAGAAAAAGGTGATGTTCCCAGATGAACTGGGTGGCTAGGTTTCAAAACAGAAATGTGGGACACAATAGCTTGAGAAGAGACTGCTTTTCCAAAGCAGAGCGTATTTTTTTCCCCTTGCTGGTCATTAGCAGTGCTTCTGAAGACCAGCCCTTCATGGAGGAAGTCATGCTGGAACACAACGAGCTGGTGACAATTTTAAGCTTCCCCCAGCATGTAATAACTCCGAGTAATTGGTAGGTACGTGCGCTTCAAGGACAATGATATTTTTGCTCCTTTCCCTGTTTAAATCACAGCATTTTTTTTTGTGCAAGACAGCACAGCCAAATGAGTGCTGGAATGCAAGGCACTGGTGCAGGAATGTTGGTACTTATGGTGCCTTTCTAATACCTGTTATATGTACATCAGGGTTCAGTGTGAGCTGGGCGTGTGTGGCTTTACAGGGGTTTTTTTTGTTTGTTTTAGATACTGTCTCATTCATAGAATTCTTTTTCTGGTAGGATTTCTGAGCCACTTTTAAGGCAAGTACATGGAACGGAGGGTCCAGGCCCCTAACCACACTGCCCATGGTGCTCGTTTAGAAGCTTGCTACTACAAGCTGCTAGCAGGACGTGCAGCCCTCCAGTTAGGTCTTTTTTGCACATGTTGTCCTGTTTAGAGGACAAGAGTGATGCTACCTCACCTCTTATATCAAGGTCAAGCAGCTGGATTGTTTTGATGGCTGGTAAGAGGAAGGACTTGCCCCAGCCCTCCCAAAAGCAGCCTGGTTTTCCCCTGACATCAAAGGGTCATCTTTTCCATGATCATCTCATGCATGTAGCTCTGCCTGCTAAAGGGAACAGTAAAGCTACAGACTAGAAAACAGTATTTTCAGATGTTTGGCAGATAGGAATCACATTTGTGGTCTAGTGTAAAGAACTTTGGAATGGAATGGAATGGAAGAATAGAATAGAATAGAATAGAATAGAATAGAATAGAATAGAATAGAATAGAATAGACTTGACTTGAATAGCATAGAAACAGAAACAGAAACTAGACTAGGAATAGAATATTGCAGATGAGGTATTTATAATGAGTCCAAGTTGTCCTGAACCAGGCTTGCCAAAGGTCTGAGTGACTCAGCCCTTTGAGAGACAAAACATTTACAGGTGCTTAAGATACCCATAGAGGTTTGGGAAGGGGGATTGTAGTATCAATAAATAAAACTTGTTTTGAGGCACCACCTTCCTTTGGAGCTCAGGGGTTTCTTCCCCAGGTCAGCAGAGTCTCTGGGGTACTTGCAATGGCCTGAAGATTGTCCAGAGAGATTCACTATTCCTATGTACAGTTTCATAACGAAGGGAGTTTTGACATCTCTGTATTTACAGTGAAATCAGTGCTCAGTATCAGATGTTTGGCTGAAAATGTCAGTACTGTGTTAGAGCTGAGTGAAGCTCAGCCTCTTACAATAAGATGATATTTTGTTCTAAATACACAGTTTTGTCCCACCCACACCTACCTGTTGTGTCCCATCCTCCAAAAATTCTAGATATTAAATGTGCCCCACAGGAGGATAAATGATGGAAAAAAATGGTCTTTGTGGAAAGGCTTCCCATGAAGAAAGGTTACCCTCAAGAATTTCTTCAAACACACTTGCTCAAGGTGTTCTAAGCTCAGCCTAATTCTTGAGTCATACAATTCTGACATTATCTGATTTTCTCTGGAATGGGAAGCTCCACACAGACACTACCTAAGCAGTGAATATTTTTCACAGAGAATATTCATTTAATTACACTGATTTTAATGGATACGTCATGTAAAAACAAACAAAACCAAAACAAAAGGCAAGTCGCGATGATTCAGAACATTTAAGCATTTAAGTGTCATTGGAAGTAAGAGTCTTTGGTCAAGGGGGTTTACTTGTGTGATATTTTGAAGGAACTAGGAGATAGTTTGCATGAGGTATTGATGAATGGTACTTTTGTATCAAAAATCTGGACTGAGGTGTTTAGCTTGAAGTTTCCAGTGCAAAAAAGAAAGCACATCCCCGCCGTACAAGTTTCTTCTAGAGCAGTGTTTCTGAAGGTGCAGCCTGTGTGCGTGTAAAGTGTTGCCAGAGCATGGACAGAGAAATGCCTGCTTTTGGAAATGTTGTGTGAGTTGCTGTTTATACAAAAAGAAGCTGAAGAAAAACCTTAACTTTAGTGCGGCGTACACGGTGATAAAAGACACTCGTTGCAAAATGCTGGTTTTTATAAGTATAATTCATTATACTTTCTTTGATCCAGTGTTACAAATTAGGGTCACTCGTGTCAGGAGATTAAAACCTTTTTGTCTCTCTTTGATATCAAACTATTCTTTCCCAGTCCCTTTTATCTCGCATAGCAGCGCTGAATTCCACAGCATCTTTGTCAGCTCTCTCCTGTTATTTGTAGCAATCATTTAATTGGTTTTAGAACTAATATTATTTAGTCATACTGTCATTTGCAACAGCAGAGGCTCTATTAATAACCTAAAAATGTTGAGGGGCTCTGGCATTAGCTAGGTAAGCACATGTATAAGAGAGAACCACAAAGAAATTTGGGAGCGTGGTGGGAGTGCCAGGTAGCTAAATTGGATAGAAAAAGAGAAAAAAAAAAAAAAAAAAAGAAAAGAAAACCCATACAAGTCAAAGTAAGATTGTACATCAGAAAAACTACAGCAATCTACTGAAAATTAGTAGATGATAGTTATGAGTAGCTTACAGTGAACCACGGGGACCAGCTTCCCTGAAGCACAGAAATAGGAACTTGGAGAAGCTTGTAAAAGGTGTCCTCAGGGAATCTTCCATTTTTTCACTATGATACC
The DNA here is from genome assembly GCA_024605025.1 of Megaceryle maxima. Taxonomy (NCBI): domain Eukaryota; kingdom Metazoa; phylum Chordata; class Aves; order Coraciiformes; family Cerylidae; genus Megaceryle; species Megaceryle maxima. The sequence continues at coordinate 48,329 of JANHGN010003700.1, read as the reverse complement.
TTTAATCCTAGAATTGTCAAGCCACATGGAAAATAATAGGACTGAATGGTTCAGTCAGTTAAAAGTTAGTATTATTCCTTTTATCAAAAAATATTAGGTCTTTCTGTGTTTCTGGAGCTGCTTGGATTTGTATAAACTTTAAAACAAGTGAAGTCAAGTATTGAACCTGTATTGCTCTTTCTTTTTTAATTTAAGATCATTATCTGTGACTAAGCAGACGCTATTCAACAGAAAGAAAGAACTTAAAGCCAATATTTTTTAACAGATGATTCAACGAGAGGCAGAAGTAAAGAATAAGGTAACTGCTGTGGCGTTGACAGACTCTGTTCACAATGTGTGGCATCAAGAAGCTGGGAAAACTATTCGAGAGTGGATGCGAGAGGTGAGGCCAGATTTTATTTTTTTTTTTTTTTTTTTTTAGAGTTGGGGGAATATACGTCAGTATATGGCTCTATAAACATGTCTTTATCTGCTGACCTCTTCTATTTCTTTAGGGTATGAAAGACAGCACATTACAGGGCCGTGGAAATTGTGTGCTCATGCCAGCCCCTAAAATAACCGAGATTAAAGCCATTTTTGAACTTCAAAGTTAGCAGTCAAAATAATAAGAACCAAGTCCAGTGTTACTTCCTGCTGCACAGCAATATAGAGACATATAGGAAGGCAGCTCACATGCTGACTGGTATCCGGAGCAAAGTCCTGGGTGCACCCACCACTCCTGGCTTTAACTGGTGATGGTGGAGAAGCCCTTGTAAGGTCTTTGTGACTCGGTTTGGTGATTTGCACAACGGGGGAAAAAAACCCTTTCTCTCAGCAGTTTTATGAGGTGTAATTACTCCTGAAGTGTTCCGAGGTTTTCTGATGTTTTCATCAGAGAACATCATGTTTTCAGAGTATTTGCAGCTGTGCACCTACCAACCAATTGGTCCAAGACGATCTAGTGTTGGTTGCTGGCCAGCCAGCACCAAAGTTACACCATTGGGTCAAGGATGATGCCATGCCTTCTTAATCCATTTAACAGTTAAGTATGGGATTTTTAAGAGTCATATTTTTTAAGTGAGACCAATAATCTTCTGTTTATGGGTCTTTCCCACACCTGATCAGGTTCCTGTCTGTGTTTTCTACGTTCCCATTGCAGAACACCAAAACAATAGCTGCAGGTGGCAAATTCAAACTAGGTGCGTCATGAACTTTACATTAGACGTGACTTTTTCCCTTGGATTTGGTGAAACTTTGTGTACAGACTGCCTGTTCCTGACTTAACCTTACTGTTTTATAGGCCATGACTGATGGGAATAGAGAATCACCTGGGATGCAGCCTGACAGCTCTGACTTAAATGTTAAAAATATAAAGAATGGTAACCCCTACAGGCTCTGTCAGAAAAATCCCCATTTTCTTTATGGGAAATGAAAACCTTAAAATATATGTTATGTAGTAAAACTGAAATTTTAAATCCTGTAATTTGAATCTGACAACTCCATTTTTCTTTAAGCATTTAGTCTGAATAAGACAAGTGCATTACCTTTAATTTCATTTGCAGAAAGTAGATCTTAAAGAATAAGTTAAATGATTAATGACCTAAAAAGTGGATGGAGTGTCATAACTTACATTAGCATTGAAAATCTCCTATAAGAAAGAAGAATTTTACATATGTGAAGTGTGGCTGAGTGGTATTAAGACTAGCATATCACCTGGATATCTCTTACTTTAATCAGGTTTAAGGCTACTGGTAAAATGAATAATAATTAAAATATACACCTAATCGCTGCCTGTCTGTAGGGCTAATTGCTGTCATTGAAGGAATGAATTGTTAAAAAAGTAATTCTTCATTGAAGCTATCTCTCCTGTATCATTGGTGGCCTATTTTTAGTACCTATAGAAGTCATGATTTTTGAATTTATTAGGAGCTGGGATGAATGATAAAACAAATCATCCATTTACATATCTTGACACTGCTTTCGAGAATACTTATTTCTTACAGGCAAGTGTCACATTGTATATAAAAGCTGGTTAATTGTGTGCTAATCTTCTGTATTATCTCCAGCTCTCTGATGTAGTGTTCTATCAGTAGTTAATATTAATTTTACTTATTTCAAATGAATGTAATACTTCATAAAAATTCTACTTCTTTTATAATTTCTACCGTCTTACATTTGCAACTTCGCATTCAGCTGTTAATTAAAATTATACATGCAAATTGTAAAATGTATAATGCTTTACTACTTTAAACCTTAAAGCCTTTGTGAAATACTTCCTTTTTAACCATTTTTTACTAAAAAAGGTTACATTACTGGGTAGTGTGTTTGTTTTCTTTTTTTTTTTTTTTCTTTTTTTTTTTTTTCCCCTCCATCGAGTTCAATAGTTTCATTGATCTACTGTTTCTTACAAAAATCTGCCATGCTTTGTGAACTTCACTTTCTAATCTCATACAGCAACCCTTCCTTTATGTTGTTCCTGCTCTCCCTGGTCCCAGAACAGTAGGGTTGCCTTGACAAATCTATTCAAAAGCCATTCCTCGCCCTTTATTGGTGGGGACTGAAGCCTTTGAAATTCTCTCCTCACTGCAACACAGCTGACATCTTCTTCCAGACAGAATGAATTAAGGAAATACAATAAGACACTTGATCTACCAGTCAAGGATCTTTCCACAGTGAGGACGGACTCCATGGTGCACAACTAGGGCAGCAAGCATCTACAAATACACAATACATGCTTGTTTACTGGAATAGCAATCGTCCGTTTCTACAATCATGATTGATGGGATGATTTTTAAGAAATCTGCCTGAAAATTCATTGGGTCTTTCCAAAAAGTTGTGCAGGTTTTGTTTTGTTTCGTTTTGGTTTGGTTTGATTTGTTTTTCTTTTCCCCCTAATGAAGTTAATCGGGTTTTCAGGAAGGGAAAACTCAGATTTCTAGTAAGGAAGGCCATGTAGATCTTGTCATTGGGGTGGCAGCCCTGTTAAAAATGTTGTTGTTTTATAATGAAATCTTCAATTCCATAGATTTGGTGTAGTTTCAACATACTTTATTAAAAGCATATTGTGTAATACTTTAATTCATAGACTCCTCTGAAAAGGTAGCAAAACATTTTTAAAATTCCTGGTAAATTCATCCTACTCAGATCTTCAGGAGTGAAAGGTAAATGTAAATGCTTCCTGAACATAATTCTACCCAGAGACCAATATTTGCATTTTTAAACATCCATGAACAGTTCATCTCTGCTACATTTCAAATTATTTGAATATTTATTTTGCTATCGTGGTGGCTTTCATTCGGTCTTTCTCTGTCGTTTTGTGACCTCATAACCATTCTTTCCACGGTGTAACTCCATCAGAACACCCTGAAAACATCTGATTTCTTGGTGTTGTCAAGGCTCAACGTTTGTATCAACACTTGTTTTAACAACTATGGAGAGGAAAAGCTTAAAACACGCAGTGGGTAATTCAGGCACCTGCATAAGTCCACTGGAACTCAAAGTAGCACTTAAGGACATGCTACTGAAGCACACTACGAATTTCCTGATTTACAGTCTTACTCATTATACTTAATAAGTGTGAAACTACATTATTTCATCTCCAGTTAGTGTAAATAAACTAATGGCCTTTCGGTGTAACTTTCCAACCCCTGTTGGTACTGCTGTGTAAATCAGTTTATTTCTACGCCATCATTGGTCTTACTTACAAAGTCTGTATTTATTTCTGCTGTGTGTTTTTTTGCTGTTTATCCCAAAATTTGTGTCATGTCCCCTCCACTCTTAACAGAACTGCTGTAACTGGGTGTCCAGCTCCGAGCCCCTGGACACTTCGGTGGAGTCCATGCTACCCGACTGCCCCCGCGTCTCTGCAGGTACGTCTACGTGTTCGTGACGAGGAACAGCTAGTTTATTTTAAAAAGCACTTGGTTCTTAATGCATTTTAACCCTTCTGCAACAAGATATGGTTGAAAGCGTATGGCTGCTGCTATTTTGTGCAGCTCGCTGCTAAATATTTTCTTTTTTTTGCTTTGTGTGGGATTTAAGTTCTCTTGTCTGCTCGTAGCTTATACTTTTCTAGTCTTCTTTCCTCTTTGGCTTTAAGTAATTGGTGAAATTATAGATAGGAGCTTAAGAAAAATAATAGCAGTGGTGAAGACTGGGAAATTTATCACAGATCCTTGAATAAATACCTAACGCTGTGTAGGCAAGAAGGTTTTAAAGAAGTACATTAGCAAATGGTACAGCGACGTGAAACAAGACACTTTCCTGAATCCTGATCAGCTTCAATCGAGTTTATGTAGCAAATTATTTGTAGTCCAAGAATGTTAGTCTGAGATTTCTGTTGTTTTGGAAATACTTGGCCACGCTTTTTCTTTAATGAATCATAAAGCGGAAGGAGCACATTAAAATAATACACAGAGACTTTTCTTAATGTGCAATAATTTCAGAAAGCGGGTGTAGCTCTCAGTGTAACAGGAAAATCTCCAGTCTCTATAGGAATATAATCTAAAATACATAAAGCTGTTACTGAACTTTCATGTTTGACCACCAGATTTCCTGTAAGTCATAGGTAGTGTTATTTCTGTAGGATGTAAAGTCGTGTTCAGAGGAAGACGCAGCCTATACAATATTAATTGAAAAGCAGGAATGGTGTTTGACCTTGGTCTGTGAGATGCAGTTGTTCATTTGACAGTTTAAGAGATCCCTATCTGTCTGGATTCGTGACGTCGTTAACGGCAGCTCACCTTGCAGGTGAAATTTAGTTTACCTCTGGTTATTTTTAAGGCTTGGAAAATTTAGCGGCACTTTGTTTGAGAGCTCACAGCAACCAGAGACCTGTAACCACGTTTCTGCTGTGGGCTGGGATCTAACTGCACAGATCATCAGCACTGGGGAGGTGATGTATCACTAAAATTTTCATAAACTCAACATTTGTTTAGCCAACTTTTTGCTCCTTTCAGGGAGAGTACTGGAGTTTAAAAGAAAAGCAGTGTTTGGGAGTGGAATTTCAAACGGGATTCACTTCCAATCTCTGACATCTCTGTTGCTGTTGTGGAAGGTTGAATGTTGCAGAGGTCACTTCAGTCAGGTAAATAGGGCAGAGGAACCAGTCGGTGCTGCAGGACACTTCCCAGCGCTCAGAATCCTCCACCTGAGCTTCTCTGTCTGTGTATTCATCCCATGTAAATAATGTAAAGGTGTTCTATAGAAGAAACCCTATGTGTTACCTAAAACATGGGCTGGTGCTTTAATAAGGGTGTGAGCAAGTCCTAATTTTGCATTTCTGTTGAGGATGGGTCATAGCGAGCATAATGTTTCTACTCCACTTAATTAACTCCCACCTACACTGAAGTCTTTGACAGAAGAATTTCTTTAAATGGGGAAGGATTTCATCCAGTAAAAGGCGTAAAAGTTGGCTATTTGTATTTGATGCATACATAGGCTGGTGTTAGATTTAAGACCACTGATGTTGTAGAAGTTCTCATCAAAGATTTTGGATAACAATTTAAATGTCAGCTGACTATTTCCAGACTGGTTCAAAGGACAGTTTGAAATAGTGTAGCTTTATGTGACCACTGCTGAATTATCAATCTGCACATATGTTTTTTGTATCTGTTTCTTGTATTCCTGTCTTACATGGACAACTGTAAGACTTTTACAGGGGAGCGAGTGAATAATTCTCACAGTGTGTTTACATTAAAAATGGCATGAGCCTGCATTAGGGGTAACCTGTAATAAATTTATGAAATGCTACTAGATGTAGGAGCGTTAGAATTTAATGTGAGAGGGTTTTATTTCACTTGCTCCCTGAGAATTGCAGTACTGGAATAGCCCACACTCATATTCTGGCAGCATTGCCCTTGGTATTTCAATGAATGACAGTGCAAGCAACCAGGGCAATGAGAGGAGATTGTTTAAAATAAACCTTTTGCAGAAGGAAAACTCATTTTTCTGCTCGGAAACCCATCTTTTATCTCTGTTTGACTTGAGAAGCAAGTTCAGGAATGACTGCCTCTTGACCACATCTCATGAGATGGCTTTTCCAAAAAGGGTCTGCTGTTCAGCCATTCAGCACACTGGGATTTGCAGGCCACCCCAGTGGGTGCTCTCTGTCCACCACTACCCATCTTGTTACTCTTCCCATATTTTTCTTACCCCATTTGTTAATTCCTACCACTACCTGTTTACGTGAGTAGTTGCTCCCCATCACCTATCTCTACCCTCTCTTTGATC
>JANHGN010003699.1:10318-26541 GCA_024605025.1 Megaceryle maxima | reverse complement strand
ATTTTTATTTATTTTATTATTTTTTTTATTTTTAACTGGAAATCACTAACTTCAGGAATCTGAATTACATGGAGATAATACTGATAATCTTGTTCTACAGTTTACCCACAGAACATCTACATGTGGTGTTTATCCTCTTGGTGTATAACACCAGTGACAGCAAACAGTCCTGCTAAAAGCTGCCTCTTTTACAGGGAGCTCTGCAAAACACTGGTGTGAGCAGGAGCATGTAATGAATCTGTCATGGGAGCGTGTGGGTGGAGGGCGAGGAAGGATGAGAGGAGGGCAGAAGCTCAAGTCTGTTCTGCATGTTGATGGCTATAATGAACAGAGCTGCCTCAAAATCATGCTTTGGAGTCCTGGAGGAGCTGCTGGGCACCTGGGGACCACCTACAGCATGCAGCATATCCTGGCACATCCCTCTGCTTGTGTGGAGGGTGGCTGGGAACAGCTGGAGCCAGCAAAGGGGATGCCACAGTGGGAGGAGAGGTGGCAGCAGCTGAGTCCCCTCTTCATGTGCTAACTGCACAGGGGCAGGAAGAACCCATGGAACAGCCCAGACCTTTCAGGTGGGTTTTCTGCTGCAGTGCCTCTGGACATCAGGAAATATCTCTTCGCCAAAAGGGCCGTCAAGCCCTGGAACAGGCTGCCCATGGAAGTGGTTGAGTCACCATCCCTGGAGGTATTTAAAAATACATGTAGACGTGGCACTTAGTGACATGTTTTAGTGATGGACTTGGCAGTGCTGGCTTTGCAGTTGGACTCTATGATCTTAAAGGTCTTTTCTAACCTAAATGATTCTATGATTCTATGATACAGGTCTTTGCAGCCCTTTTCCACCATGCACAAGTGAACTTTATACCTTTTAAGCTTGGAACAGAGGCTGCCTAGAGAATCCCTGGTTCTAACACATGCTAGTGGCCAGGGGCTTTGCTGTGGATCCAAATTTTGCATGAGCAGTTTCCTCCCACCTCCCCCAAAAGTCACATAGGCCAGTTCAAGGAGCTGGCTGGCTGCAAGTGGTACTTCATGGGCATAAGTGTCCCAGTGCCATGGCAAGGCACTGGTCTCTCTGCAGTGTGTGAGAGTTGTCTACTTTGTTTCTGGGTTTGCCTGTTTCATCTGGAAAGACAAGTGGTGATGTAGCTCTGGCATTTGTGACAGGTTTGGAGGAAACGAGCTTTTAATATGGTGTGCCTGGCTGATCTTCATTTAATATTGAAGGGAGCTGCTTTAACAATGCATGATGGGGCAGTCATTTCCCATCGGGTATTACTCATATATTTGAAATGTGACCACTCTCTCTGATGGTCTACAATCGAGTGGTTCATGCCCAGGCAGAAGATGGTCAGTACAGCATTGGTTTAATTGCTGGACAAAAGCTATGCCAGCACAAAGATACTCTGGCACCACAGAGTGCTGCCAGGGCCAAGACCCAATTTCTTTATTTATTGATACATTAATTCTTGAAAGCAGAAGAAGGCATGGCCCTAACAAGAATTGCCCTGAACTCCTCTGGTCCTCTACCAGCAGTGATGTGAGGCAGGAACACAGCTCTGTCCCTGCCCTGTGGGTGGACATTAGAGAGGCCACGCTTTGTCTCCATCAACTAAGGATCATGTAGGGTCAACAAGACTGCTGCTGGCAGACTCAAGTCACAAAGTTTGGTTTCCTTTGGTGCTTTTAATGGAGATTAGAGGGTTCAGGAATGTTTTAGATGCATTTAATTCTAAGTTCTCAAGAAGAGACTCATCAGTGACTCTCAGTTTTAGGATATTGACTAATCCTAAATCCCAAGCCTGCTATCGATTCCCTCCTTTGCTGTGTTTCCCTTCTCTGTCCCAGGCACTATTCAGTTAAGGGATGGTACTGTCCTAATTATGTACAAAAATATCAAAGCAAACAAAAGTGCAATTTCAAAGGAGGATTATGGGTTGTTTTTCCTTTGTTAAGGGAAAGATGTTTTTTGTCCATGCATTTCAAGGCACACTGTTGTTCATGAGCAATTTGAGAGAGAAATATTTGATACTGCAGGGGGGTTGGTAATGACTTAATCAAAGGCAAAATACCCCTTTGCTCCAGTTCAATGTTCATATAGTTTAGTTCTTATTAGCATTGATTTTCTCCAAGCCTTTAGCATCTTATTTATGAAAGGCAGCATAATGAATTTTAGCAATAAACAAGACTGTAGGAACAACAAAATAGACCATTCTTCCATTTGCTGATGTGTTTGTTTAAACTTCTACTGCATTTTCAGAAGAGCTCTGCCTTTTCTGACTCACATTTCCTGTAGTCATGTGGCAAACGTAGTGACCCCATCTCCCTCCGTCCATCCATATGTAGGACAAGAGAAGTCAGAATCACCTGATATGTTGAATATCCATGTCTATATGAGCAGACACAAATCCCACTCCAGTCAGTCCACCAGCCGCTGAGCAAAGAATCCCTCTGGTGCCTCCCCTCCTACCCACACCTTACTCGAAGAGCCTGGGGATTCCCAGTATATGCCTGACATTGTGATTGTGGTTCGTGCAGGAAGCAGTGATCCTATGCCATACTGATGGGTTGGGGTTTTTTTACAGCAGATGAGGGACATGCTTGGTTCCTAGTCTGATGATGTTTTTATTTAAGTCAGTTGGGAGTCTCTGACATTCTCAATTACAGCTTGTTTGCACTCACTCTTTGCAATTGAAATGCAGTTTGCAGCCAGTGCACCTAAGGTCTGCTCTGGGACAAGCTAAAATCTCACTGTCAAAGGTATGAAAGTATGTGGCATTTGCAGTGCTAACAGAGAAGGATCTGAAAAAAATGCCTAAACTTTCTTTAGAACTTTTAAGCAATGACTTGGTCACCAGTCCTTCCCACAGTTTTTCACTGATGTTCTAATTACAAACCAATATCAGCTTAGGCTGTTTAAAAATAAACTTCACATTTTCATTTAATTACTTGGACTGTCTGCTTCATTGCCATGAAAATTATATAGAAGAAAATACTTACTTAAAGGGGTGTGCTAAGTACAAACTCTCAGATGTCCCAAACAGATAGGTAATAAATCCATACAAATATGTGTTAAAATCTAAAAGGCAGTGGGAGAGCAAGTTCAGGATTGGGGGAGCCAAATGCCTGTGGTTATTTCCTGAGCTGTGAAGCTCAGTGCCCTGCCTCACTGGAGATGCAACCCATCCAAGTCCTGGCCTTTAGGTACAGGATCTCACTTGTTCTTGTCCAGACTTCCCTTGACAAAGCTCACATAAAACAAATAAATGACTGTGGCATGCAATTTTTATATTCAGCCTCCAGCCAGAGCCTGCCCCAGGTATAGTGCTCAAGCAGTAAACCCTTCTGGTTGTGTGTTTGGAAGAAGAATGTTGTAATTTCTGTCTCTGTGAAGAGATTCTGGCATGTAAATAATAATGCAGATAAATGTCTCTGAAAACGCTGCACTGGGTGCTGGGCATTGTGATGGCCTTGCCATTTCTTGCATATTCTGCTGATCAGTAGCAGTTTCCTCAACAAAACATTATTCCCCTCAAGCATCTAAAAACAAATAAAAACAAGGATGGCAATGGTTTTTATGTTGGAATACATATTTTTTAAGATTCTGGGGATTTTGAGGGTGTGGTAGGGAGCAGGGATTTGCAATACTGCAAAAACAATCTTTCTACTCCCCACAAAAGGGAGAGACGTTCAAACAACACCAATAAAACACAGTTCTCAGGGATATTAGATGGGTGAGAACATGTGGATGTGGGGATACAGGGGAGAGACCTGGATCAATGGAAGTGTCTGAGAAGTACTCTCTTCCAGCTTACTGGCCTCAACAAACACCAGGATCAATATCTGAAGGATTTGTGAGGATAGTTTTTGGCTGCACTATATTAATGTAAACTGGGAAGTGACTTCTTTTGATGAATAGTGGAGTTTCAGGACATAATTCACAAGGAAAAAAAAAAAAAAGAGGAGCTATAGTTGAGAACCAAACTATTCCCTGAATGTTTTGTCTAGCTGAAAGATGTTGTTGGCAAAACTGAAAAGCTTCAGGTAATTTTTGTATCAGTTTTATGATGAATTATTACCCCAGTCATTACATTTGACCATCAAAGATCAATATAGACCATATAAGTCATTAATGACTGTCTATCTTTGCTTAATGCATGTCCAGTCCAACTACCTGCAATTTGGCTGTCAGTGACTCTGTCTCAGCAAGATGTTGTTACCAAAGCACTGAGCCTGGCCTGCCACTGGCCCCAGGGAGATGTCTGCCAGAGGACAATGATGCTGCAAGCACCTGTGAGCCCGGGCAGCACATTGGGAGGGAGGGCAACCATGCCACTGTGCCACGTGCCCTGAGCCAAGCCGCGTGAAGCCATCTCTGGTGTTCCTCAGAAGCAGAAGCCCTGTGTGGATGAAAGCCTTGCAACACACTTTGTGAGAAATACAGAGCTTCAGGTAGTGCTACCCTTGAGTGTCCAGAGATCATGGCAGTGGCTATAAATGATGCCTTTACCTTTTTTTTTGTGTGTGTGTGTGTGTGTGAGAAACAACAGCTGCAGTTCTGCTTCATATTCTACTTTCTAAGCCTTTAAAAATGATCAGCCTAATATAATGAATAGTTTTTATTTATTTATTTATTTATTGTCCTGCAAAACTTTATTGACAATAAGCCTTTTCATGTAAAAGAAAGAAAAAGCAGAATTTTTCTTGGGGCAAATCCCAGTATCAGGATCTGTTGCATAAATTGCCAAATCATCCTGAGATACACATTAAAAAGCACAGTGTTAACTGTCCCAAAGATCTAATGCTGTTAACCCTGTTGCTTATGTATTGCTCAATTAATCAGCAACCATAATTAAGCCCTCAGAGTGGAGGTTTGCATGAAGATTTCAGAGGAAAGCTTTGCAGCATCCTCCTGCAGCATGGATGGATTGTGCACCACCTCCCAGGGCAGGCTGGCTGCTGGAGGACGAGTAGGTCCACCCATTATTTCTAATTTCATGCACTCAATGATCTTGGCTCCTTTGTCATATTTTGAGGCAGCTGGATGCTCCTTTCTCTACGTGCTGAGGTTGTATCTCTTTTTTTCTGTTTTTTTCACTCCTGCTTCACCTTGTGCAGGGCTGCTGAAGCCCAGCCAGGAGGGAGCATCATCTGCAACACATGCAGAAAAAAACCCACTTCTCCTTGTGCTCACCAGCCCCCGAATCATTTTCCTCCCACTGCTTTTCCTGGGAGGCAGCAGGGCGAGGCGGGGGAGCCTTCCCCGCGTTTTGAAAGTGCTGGTGTGATTCCTGCCATCCGACTGGAGTGGATGTGAGGGGAATGAGAATCGCCGAGCTCAGTCCTCACGCAGCGCTTTGTAAATGAATCGCTTTGATCTCAGGCGGATTTCCCTGTGCTATTTTTAGATGCGGTGAGGATAACCGAGGGATGTCGATTCTAATGCAGACAGAAAGGAGTTTCAGATGCAGTTTTCCTCCTGGGGCAGGAGAGAAGAGCAAAAGGAACAAAACAAGGCAATCTCCATCAGCATTTCGAAGTCTTCTGGAGCTGAGATGGGTCGCTAAGCCCTTGAGGCTAGAGAGGGATGTTCCCCAAATACAAAATTCACTGCGTATCTGATAATTCCCCTTTGCTGCCTTTTGTATAACTCACCACTCTGCTACAGCCCAGAGCCAGCAGCTGCCATTAAATTCACTTTGTAGTGGGTAAACATGGATATGTTTATGAGGGCTTGCTAGTTACCCTTTGATTTAAAAAATAGTTACAATGGCTTTCACTTTCCCTACTTAAAGGACATACTGTAGAGGTCCCAAATTGCTCAGTTTTGATCACGCCAATTCCTGCTTTACATTTCACCTTCAAAAATAATAAAAATCTTAAGCAAAGCAACAAACAGATAAGCAAATCAAGACTTTCTTCCATAGTGGCAGGACTCCATGTGTGTGTTTGTGTAGGTTTGCATGCAGGCTGCTGAGAAGACAAGACTGAGAACCTGTTTACAGGGATAAAGCTCTTCTGGAGGGGTTTTTTCTTCTTCTCCCATCTCCTGTTGCTGGGGAAACCGCCATCCTCGGCACTGGAGCAGCTGACTCACCCAGCCCGGGCCTCTGCCTCACACAGTGCGCCATGAGCTACAGCACGGGAACAAAGGAAATACAGACTTAAGCAGTTCAACATGAAATACATAAAACCTCCTTTCTCAGTGTCTTCAGGACAGGGCCAGTGACAGCTGGCTGTAAGTGTTCTCCAGGGTCTGTAGAAAAGGCATGGGAGAGGCTTTTGTTTGGTGCCCCAGGGAAGACGGAGGCAGTGGTACCTGGAGCGATGTGTCCCCCAAGCCCAGCAGCAGCCGGCAGACCTGTGGGAGGGTGAATCCATAAGGAATCCCGTAGCTACAAAAGCTGCTGAAGCTGATGGAGAAAACCCCTATTGATTTCCACTGGACTTCCTACTTTTTGATAAAAATTCTCAGAAACACAAACGAGCCTTCTTCCCCTGCTCCCTTGTCTCCCGTGTTTACATCTTTTGGAGTGGAGCTCAGCTCTGCCCAGCTGTGAGCTCAGGGACGTGTAATGGGTGATTGTTTATAGTTAAATGTGGTGCCCATAGTGCCTGTGGTTAGGGGATGGCTTTCCACAGCCAAATGCAGTGGTGCAATGAACGTGTTGATTTGTTAGCATAAATCAAGATGCTATTATACTTAGGTTTATAAAGCTCAAAGCATGAGGTCAGCCAATTAAGCTTAAAATCCAGAAGCTTAAAAAAAAAAAAAAATTAGGACCAACTTAGGTTTTGTGGTGAATTTACTACTGTTTTATTCAGCTTGTCTCTGTCTGAAAAGCTAGATTTTTAGCTGCTACTTTGGTGCTTTTGGTTTTCGTGTTTTCTTTTTATCTTGTGCCATAGATCTGGGGAGAGTGGGATCCAGGAATTGTGATGAGACTGCAGGAGAGCAATGAACACAGCAGGACTGGCAGCAGCCAGAAATCAAGCTTAGCAGGTTGTCATTAGGCTGGTGTATTTGTCTCCTGGTCTTGGCAAGCTCTGGCAAACTGAGCAATCTCTGGAAATTTCCCCCACTCAGGTTTCTGGGCAGCTTGTGATGCACAGATGTTTCTAACATCTGCATCTGGGAACAGAGCCCTGATGTTACAGTTGTTGAGGTCTGAGATGGACACTACCAGCTCCAGATTTCCAGTTTATCAAACACAACTTTTCCTTCCCATATCCTTTCTTTTTCCTTTCCAACACAGGGGTGAAACCCAGTTCTTCAGGTTAAGTTAACCCAACAGCTGAAGCAAAAAGATTCAGAGTTGGAAAAAGAGCACCAAGCTCAGTGTCTCTTTAGTTACTAGAGCAAAAATGTGCATGGCCAGACAGATCGGTTAAACATCCTTCCCACCCCATGCACCCTACCTGAGCAATCTTTATCAAAGCCTCTTTGGTACCCAGGATGCCCCTTCCTTGTCATTATCAGGGAAGTCTTTTTCCTCTCCAGGCAGTTCTCTGCTGGCTGCGGTTAGTCCTGGTGTCCCTCCATAGTGAAACATTCCCCTTTTGTTCCCTTCTCCTGCTTCAAACTTGCTTTTTCTGCCAGAATCCCTCTGGGTTTGATGTTATCAGGAACATTGCCTCACTTTGTTCTCTATCCCAGAGAAAGCCCCTTCACAAGAGGAGAGGGAGAAAAGGAGGCTGTGAAATGAGCATCTCATCTTTATTTTTCCCCAGGCAAGGGCTGTTCAGGTGCTCAGGGTCAGGCCCTCTTCATAGACAGACAAATATTCCCGTGTTCTTTTGCACACAGAGGAAGAAATAAGGTGGAAGAAAGTTGTAATACCAGCCCAGAGTTTGGAGTTGTTATACTTGGACGGATCCCTCAAAGGCTCACCACTGGCTGTCTCAGGGTCCTGTGCCTAACTGGTGCTCCTGCATACCCATTGCAGAGCTGCTGCTCTGCAGCTGCGATGGTCCTGCAAAGATGTTGTATTTTGTAGGCATGATGTGGAAGGAGAGACCTGCTGGGGAGGACAGAAATCCACCCACACAAGCAGAGAAAAAAGTTTACTCTGCAAGTCTAAATTTTGCACCTGCAAGATTAAATTGGAATTATGCACCTGCAAATATAAGGTTTGTGTCTCTTCACTGGCTCTTGCCAAGTCCTGTGCAGGTAGCTGAGGGGCAGCGTGGGGCAGGCACATCATTCCTGCAGCTTCTGGCAGCTCCAGCCACCCACTGATGCACACAGCCCCACCCCTGACTCCTTCCCTCCTCACATGTCAACCCCATTTCTTCCTGTACATACAACAACATGCCACTGTTCACTGTGCTTTGGAAGGCAGATTTGGTTTTTCCCCCCAGTTTCTTGGCAAGGTGCATTCGCTGCACTGTGAGCTGCTGTTCTGGTGCTGGAGCCCCTGCTATCATGAGAGCCTTTTGCCGCAGCTCAGCATCATCTGCAACACACTGTGAAGTGACTGGGTGCAACTGGAGTGCTGCCAGAAGTCAGGGCAGAAGGAGAGCGTTTTTAGCTCGAATAACAAAGCAGCATTTCAAGCTTAGTCATAAGCCAATACTGAGTTTTCACAACAGAAATTTGGATTTACAGGGTGGACTGTCTCCTGAATCCTAAAACCCATTTCCTGGTGAATTCTTAATTCTTCAAGTAGGTCATGCCTGCTCTCTCCCCGTGGGTATGGCAAAGACTCGGTACATCTAAATAATAACTCTTTGCTCTTCGATGTCAGGTGTCACTAAGTTGTTCCCTGCCATCTGCTTTTCATTTCTCCTCGCCAATTCCTGTAAAACTCTGCTGAACACACATGTTAATGAAGGATGAGACATTTCTAGCCTCACCAATTTTTGTAGCACGTGGTTTCTCCCCAAGCCCCAGCATGACCCATCGCATTGGCCTGGCATGGGAGACAGGCTGGAAGGACCACGATGTCCTGTGGAGTCACAGGGCATCCAAAGCTTGTCTTTGTACTGCAGTTTCAGTGTGCAGTGCATAAACCTGACAACCTTCTGCCTATAAAAGAAGCCACGATCTCTGCAGGATGTGGAGGCCACCTCCAGCTCACTTGGTGCTGCTGGAGCACAGAGACATTGTTAATGCCGTTGGAATTTCCAGTTCCACCATACAACAAAAGTACATTTTTTTACATCTATGTTTTACCTATTTGCCTTCAGCTGAGTCTCTGTCACAGAGGATTCCACTTCCGCAGGGAGCCTTTTAAAGACCTTGCCCTAATTATGAAGCAATTCCAGTGACATTTTAAATTATGGGTGAGTTTTACATAATTCTTTTGATACATGTTGTTATGACATGTAAAATTCTATCTTTGCCAGATGCAGTAAGATCTTTGTTTTTTGCATTTGTCAGGATAATTCAAACCATTTCATAGTTAACAAATGCACTTTCAAAGGCCCCGGTCCTGCATGCAGCTGTGATAGTACAGATGAGCTTCATAAACGTTATTAAATTTTTGTTAAATTATATAAGCTAACAGACAAATTTATATGACAGTGTTCAAAATGCAAAGTCAAGCGTGTGAGGAGCAGGAAAAGTTCTATCCTGAAGTGCAGCCCCTTTCCTGGGCTTCCAGCAATGGCTCATTATATGATCAAATGCTGTTTTTTCCACAGGAGCCCTGCCTCAGTTGCTGAGCAGACTGCCTGATGCAAAGCAGTGGGCAACAATTCAAAACTCTGTTTTCTTCCTGTCATTCAGTGTGTGGCCCCAGCCCTTGTTTACTGCATACTTCTCAGCCTTGCTGTAAAGATGAAATACTGTTTCTGCTCATTTTTTTTTCCATGACACTCATTACTGCAGTCACGTTTGTTTATTTCACATGCGAACCATTAATTAATTTGTCTCTGTGAAGCCCAGTAAGGCAGGGGAGAAACATTACTGCTTTATAGATAAGAAACAGAGACACAGAAAGATTCCGTCAAGAATGTCAATTAATTTGGGATGCTTGACTTGCAATGCTCACAAGCTGGTATCTCCATGAACATACAATTTATTTGCTTGCTTTAGGGTCCTTGTGTCTTTAGGCACGGGCAGGGCAGGACTGCTGTGAGCAGCTGCTGCCTGACCAGAGCAGCTGCCCAAGGCACTTCCCAGGGCAAGAGACAAGACACAGCAGCCAGGTGGAGATGGAGGAGGATGGCAGGATACACAACATGTCTTCCTGGCCAGTATTTGCACAGGCCTGACGACAAGGGGAATTTTACAGCAGGGGGCTTAAGGAAAACAGTGATGTGACTTTGTGGGTGCTTTCTTGCCATCTGTTTGTTCTCTGTCTGTTCAGGTACCGGTTCACAGACTGCAGCCTGTTACTGGTGATCACATCCATCATTAAAGGGGTCTAGCATGCTGTGCAGATATCTTGCAGCCTGGTCAAAAGAAGACAAAATCACACCTCTCCTCCTCTCACTTGGATTGCAGCATGCACCAGTAATGCAAATGAGGACTTGTGTCAGGCAGGAAAGCACAAGCAGCCACAGGAACCCAGCTGCAGGGTCCATGCTGAGCTCACCAGCCTCCTTGGCTTTCTTTAGCCCATAATATGCCAGCTTCCAGACTATAAGTGAGACATTTGAGAATGGCTGCAGAAACTTTCATTTGCTCAAGTTCCAAGAGTATTTATATAATTTAATCGATAACCTGCATTGATTTATTTGCACTAAGTAACTCCTTGGGATCTGGATAATAGATAAGGGTGTGCATGGTGCTGTACAAATATATCATAAAGAAATGTAGCTTGCAAATAAATTGCCAGGTATTAGTGATTAATCTTCTCATAGTAAAATAATGTGATGTCTGTCCAGTATGGATTAAAAAAAAAACAAAAACAAAAAACCAACCAAACAAAAAAACCTGACCTAAAAGGTTTCAGAGTAATTTATTTCAGGAAGGCTGCCCTTTAAGCCAGATCTTACACCTTTTAAAAGGTCGTGGGGTTTAAATATCATGGTTACTCACAAAGCACAGCTCCCTGAGTGGTTTGACAGCTGCCTTCCTCAGAACAAATCAAGGTCCTGTTCAAATAAGTGCTCAGCCACTGAGGCTGAAGGCTGGGCTCTTGTGGGGAGTTTCACACTACTGTCCTCTTTGGCTGCTTGTGCTGAATACATAAAGCACTGTAAAGGTTACCCCAAAAGCCAGGAGACATTAACACATGTGAGGAACAGCACAGACATTTTCCTTCATCAAGTCACTGTCTGGTTGGTTGTCTGCCATTAGTGAGAGAGCTGGGAGCAACATAATGGGGTGGTTTACTGCACTACAGCTCATGTTAGTTTTACACAGTCAAAAGACAAATCTCTCTGACCAGAGGCAGGTGTAATTCCAGGGGTGCTGAGCCAAATAACCCCCTTTCTCAAGCCAAACTCGGCTGTGGCCATCAAAGCCATTGGTGCATCTTGATGCTCCCAAGCTGAGCACAGTTGAGCTGCCCTCCTGTCTCATTCATCCCCATGATGCATTATTATATAGCAAGGAGAAAAATGCTTATTCTGTATCTGTTCATCAGCTTTTTCAAAAAAGGACAAATTTCTTTGTCTCTTTATTTTCCTCATCCTCTCTTAGCACATGCAGTGCAGCAAGGCAGGGCCACCTGGTCCAGACAGATCCCTATCATCTGTGCAGTTTGAGCAGGACACATGGCAGTTCACTTTTTTTTTTTTTAAGATAAGAAAAAGGGCTTTTAAAGTAAGTTATGGCCACTTGTATTTCATAACCTACAATGCCTTCATTTTTCTCGTCTCTTCTGCTCTCTTTCTCACACACCTTTAGGCATGCATCACTTCATTTTATAGCACAGCATTCACTTTTAAGAAGGGCAGGTGATACTTGAGCTATTTGGATTAGGATGTGTTTTGCTCTAAGGGTATTAATGGGACAGGGGAAGGTACATGTTTGCTGCTAAACTTTTAGTTGCTCCTACTGACATATTCACAGTGATAGCCTGAAGTTCACTTGGACACAGATGAGGTATCTGGCAGAGCACTGTTATCCACTGCATATGTGGACTAACAAAACCCATCTGATTACAACTCCAGCTTACAAATTGATTACTTCCTTCTGGTTATAGAGCAATAACGGTTTTAGCCCAAGGTCTGGCTGATAAATAAGACTGATTAATGCCACTGTTCCTCAACCACTTGCCCTGGGCCTGTTTGTTCCAGGATGCAATACATTTGGCTTGATGATCTCATTCGTTTTGGATGACCTTTCTGTAACTACAGTGATTTTTCCATTTCCATGGCAGGAGCCATTTTGCTGGAGGGCGAGGAGGTGACTTACCCAGAGCTCTGGGCAGTCAGAGCAGAGATGGGCTCCAGTGGTTCAGAACCAGATGGCTGAAAGTTTTATTGGCATATAATGAAGACCTTCGATACGAAGACAAATGCCTAGATCTGTAGGCAGCCCAACTTTCAATAACTTCTTCGCCACTTTTGAGTCATCATTAATGCCATCCCACTCAGTGGTTATTCCTAGGCCTACTCTCTATTCCCAGCACTTTTTTGCACATATACTTTTAATTTCCTTTAACCTTACTGGTGATTAACCTTTACTGCCCTCGCCCCCCGCCCCGTCTCTTGTCTCATCTTGCCTGGCAAGCTCCAGCCAACTCTGTGATCATCATCACCTGCTTAAGCCATTCTGCATTTCCATGGCAGTTTTCAAAGACTGAAGATTTTGTGCAGTTTTTTTGTGAAGTTTTAGCAGCTGCTTCCCCTCCCTGTTGCTGTCTTGGTCGAAAAACTGGAGTCTGCTTTCCTCTTCTTCACCGCTGAACTTCACTTTGACTGATCAAAGCCTTTCCCACTGCAAACTTTGATCAAGAAGTAAAAAAGTAAAAGACCTCCATCAAAGCATCAGTCCCTTCCTGCTCACTGTACAAGGTGGGTCAGCCAGTACCAAAGGGAATATGAGGCTTGTGGAAGTGCTTGCATGAACAAAGCTTGCAGGCTTTTCATCTCCTAAACATTTTCTAGTTTATGGCCTTGGCAAGGTGGATTGCTGTGTGCTCTAAGCCTGCTTTGCACTATGAGGCATTCCTCGAGCTTGCTGGTGCTGACCCCATTCTCTCCCTGTTTGCCAGGCAGCTCTTGTACAACAAACATGAGCTGCTATACATACATAGATCAATCTATCATCTATCTATCATCTATCTATCTATCTACCTATCATCTCTGTCTATCTACCTAAACTATATATAAAATGTATGTATTTATATGTGTGTATGCATGTTTCATTTGTGCAATGTTTATCTATGTAATGCATTTCAGTGTGGTCACGTGAAGACATTTTCCTCCTTGGCAGAATTTAAACTCTGAGTGGGCTGCTGTCTGTCTGATGTGGAGCACGATGGAAGAATTCTGCCTTTGTCTCTGTTGAAAATGAAAATGATTTAGAGTTGGCTCGGTAACATGACACAGTGAAATGAGCCAGGGGCCAGCTCTGCTGTGGGTGAGCAGCTGCCAAAGCGCTCCTGGATCCAGATGTGTAACTGGGTAGGTAAAGTCCTCTGCTCTGTGCTGTACACGTTGTGAGGGGCTACACTGAGGAAGAGAAGGACCCTCAGTAAGTGACCTCCAGTGGGGAAACACTGATGAGATGCTGGCTTTGTATGACAGCATGGATGCCATGGACCTGCAATGGGAGGCTGACGTGCCTGGGTTCCACATAGTGCATCTTGAATGTTGATTAAATTTGCAGAACAGGATACAACAGCATCAAGCATTGGTGACCAAGAAGGTGAGATGGCTGATGTGTACATAGGTTGAACCTTAGGGATCATCCAAGCAGAAGAGGACACTATCAGGTAAGAGCATCATCCATATTCCTGACTGGTTTATGAGTTCCTTTGTTTTCTCTTTGTTTTGCTCAGTCTACTCTGATTAAGTGATCATGAGATCTACTGTTTGAAACTCCCTAGAAAAGCTCATTATATTATTTAATACAAAGCCTTTGTATTAGTTAATGCAAAGTAATATTTTCACCAACATCTCTGCAGCAGGTGAGTTCCCAAATATTGTAATTATTTTCAAAGGCAATAATTGTTCTTTTAAATGAAAAAGTTAAAACCTAACCCCTTTAAACATCAACAGCAATTCTGCTTTTGCTTAACAAGGAAAGAAGTTTAATTTTTAAAGATCACTCTATATTAACTTGCTTAATTATCAGAAGGGATGGTTGGATGAGCAGACAATTACCATACGGAGAAGCTCAGAAGGAAAAGTTCATCAGTGCATTAGACAGACAATGGGGAAAAGTAAAACTATTTCAAGTACCATTTGAAGGAAACCATTTGGGAAGGAAAAAGGATTAATTAAGTTTTGAACCAGTTAATTTTGTTATCTAAAAATATTTCATAGATTAACACTGTAACATATTTATGCATGAGGTAATGTCTGAGGTCCTTCACCGACAGAGAGAGTTTCTGTTCTAGATAAAGGTACTTCAAATCAGCATAGGACTTCAGACAACACAGTCTGTGGTGTATTCTGCAACCAGAATTGAGATGTCCACAACAGAGGAAGCTGAACAGTGCCATATTATATTGCTGTAGTGGTTGTGGGTCACAATGTGATCTGAATCCTGATAAACTCAGTAAGTGGCATTGCCTCTCATGGAGAATGGATCCTACTCTCTGATCTTTAGGCTTCCTCCCCTCCTTCACCTGCCTTTATTAGCTTTGTCCTTTTCATTGGAAACAAAGGCAAACTTCTACTTCACTGCTCTAAAACACCCTTGGTGGAGCTGAACAGTGACCTGGAGGAACATGCGTTGAAGTCACTCTCACCAGAAATGACAGAATCATAGAATGGCTTGGGTTGAAGGGACCTTAAAGCTCATCTATTTCCCACCCCTCTGCCATGGGATGCTTCAAGTGTCCTTTGGATTTCTGAGTACAACACTAATTCATGTAAACTCTTTTCTGCCTTTTAATTTTCCTGTTCCCCTTGAGAAGGTGGCTGAAAATCTTTCCTTCCACAGATTTGTCTCCCTGAGGTTTTGTTTGCATGGCTGATTCTGAGCTCACAGTAGGAAAAAAGAGAAGACAGTTTTCACTGACTTTGGCTCAGACTTCACTATGGTTTTCTTCAAGATGTATACCGTACTGTTTGGAAACATGAAAGGAGCCCTGGGGTCTTCTCTGTATGAAACTTCCCTGCTGCAAAGCTCTGGACAGTGGAGTAGGTTCCACTACTCCAAGTGCAGAGACCTGCTTTGTATAATCAGATGTAATAACAGAATTAAATCTATATGCAAAAGAAGGACAAAAGAATGATCTGCTCACCCCAGCTGGATAGGGCTTTTGTTTGTGCCTTAGTTTGGTTTTTTAAAACGTGGGTGATGAATCATGACAAATTACTTTTCAGAGCTTTGCAGTCTAGTCACTAATGAATTAATTTTAACAGGTCCTCCCAGTGTTGCTGCTGCCACTGCAAGCAGCATTTTGCCATCAGTGCCTGAGCAGTTCTGATCATTGCAAAGCCCCCGAATCAACCTCAGGCTCCCCTGGGAGCATGCTCTGAGCAGAGCCATCTCCATGCAGGAGCAAAGCCAACGTGTAAGAAAGCTGTCGGTCTGCTGTGCTCCTCAAAATGTGACACCAACAGCTCGGATCAGCCCTGATCAACAGATCAAATCAACCAGCTCTATGTGCTAGAGATGCCAGGATGGAGACAGGTTTTTCTCCATATACAGATGTGATAGCCCTTGGTGGAGGGTGGCCCTGTGACCCTGTTCTCAGTCAGGGAACAAGCTCAGAAAAGGAGTGTATGCTAAGAATCCCATGGGAGGTAAAAGCTTCCATCCTGCCTCTGCAGTTGTTGAATTTAGGTGAGAAATGCCAAACATATGTATCAAAAAAATTAGGCCTATGAGTGCTTGAAAGTAATTTTCCATATGTGGTATTTGAGGATCTGAACTTCCAAATCATTAATAATGGTCTTTGAAGGGAATTCTATAATCTGTCTTCCAGTTCCTGATGCAATGATAGAATAATTTATTACTTCAATTCCTCCGATTAATGTAAAAGGTGTTTAAAATTTGGGTTTTCCTTTAATATTTAAACTTCTTCATGAGAAGAGCTGCAGAATGGATGGGTGTTTGACTGCCCCCCCCCCCCCCCCCCCCCCCCCCCCCCCCCCCCCCGCCCCCCCCTCCCCCCGCCCTCCCCTCCCCGCCCCACCCAGCCCCCCCCCCA
>JANHGN010003699.1:0-10218 GCA_024605025.1 Megaceryle maxima | reverse complement strand
GGAAGGGAGGGGGGTTTGGCGCCCCCCCCCCCCCCCCCCCCCCCCCGACTGACATGTTGTGGCACCAAAGCAGGCTAAGCTCTGCTACCAGAGCTGATCAGCAGTAAAAACCATCATGCAACAACAAAGCCAGCTTGGTTCAAGACCCCACTCTCCAAAAGGCACAAACCTTGGTGGCAGCCAGCCAGGAAAGGGCAGGGCCCCACAGTTCTGCTCATTCATGCCATGGAAGAGTTTCTTAAAAATTTGCCCTGTGAATTGGGAGTTTTAAGTTGTCAAGAACATGTCCCCCCAGAAAAGCTGAGAAAAGCCCAAAGCTGTTGTCATTCAGGGTAAATTACATGGTAGGGCTTTTCCCCAAGAAAGCAATTTATTTAAACCAGGCTTGGTTTCATTCTTTACTGTCATTTTTGCAGAGACCAAGTCAGACAAAACCAAGGTGGTCTTGGTCTCAGATCGTGTAGGAAACAGAGCTCCAATACTTAGAGCAGCTGTTCCCTGAGCTGGTAAAATGCATCACACTTTCTGTGTCCTCCATGGACCATGTTGAGGCTCCAGCAAACTGAAGGATCCATCTGTGATGGTCTTGTCATGACCACTCTGGTTCAGGAAGACATAGGAAAAGGACAATTGTAAAACAGAAGTCTGTATCCCAAGGAAAGGTAAGCAATGGTAGTGCACTGGTGGTGGGGTGGAGAGCCCTTAAATATCTGCAGTGATAAAAATCAGAGCCCAGACAAGAGGGAGTCTGTTTTAGAGAGAATTATTTATTAGAAGATAGGAGGTTGTTATGTACAGATTCTGTCCTGCAAAAGTGTCCTGGTCACAGATACATCAGGGAGACATTTAAACCCATTAGAGCTGGCTCTGGTCTCCATGCAGAGATACTCAAGACACAGCAGAGCTCTGCCAGACCTGGCTCTCGTGCTGGTGCTCAGCTGGGGAGAGGTCTTGGCTTACCACAGCATCCCTGAGCTCATTACACCGTCTTTACTGCACTGGTAAACCTGGCCCGTGGGCTGGAAACCAGTGGTAGGGACACCAGACGGTGCTGCAGAAGGGGCACTGTTCTTCCCTGGGATAACTTGGAGATTTTCCCCAAGTAGGGAATTGTCTTCCATCATGCCAGCAATGAACATGGCTGAGCAAGTGGCTACGGAGATACAACCATGCTATGAGGTAGCATGAGGTAAATTAAAAGAAAAGAAGAAAAAAGACATATCTCTGTGATACGTAGAAGAGCTCTTCCCACCCCCCTCACCCCAAAACCAGGCCAAGGAGGCAAAGCTTGAGCCCCCTACAGAGACCTTTGAGAAAGCAGCTCTGACAGGTGGGTCACAAAAAGGCAGCAATTTTGCCTCATAGTAGTTGTCTCCTAGCAGTATTCCTCCCAGTTTCATGACTGACTGGTTTACTTTTGGCTTGGCAGGTTTTGTCAGCCTTTCATAAGGTCTCTGTACAGCTGCTGTGGTTGCTCGGGGCTTTGCCAAGTGAAGCCCAGGTGCATCAGAAAGCTGCTGTGGTGGTTTTGCACCTCCTGAGCCAAATCCAGGGCCATCGTATGCTGCACAGAGCGTGGGCAGCACTGCTGGAGAGGCAAGAACAAGAGAAATGGCAGAGGAAAGGCATCGACCAGCACACTGGCAATAACAGCATGGCCTGAGACCAAGCCTTCTGCAGATGGTTAGTGACACAGCCAGTACAGGGCTTGGTTTCATACCACTCCCTGGGCTTTG
This sequence comes from Megaceryle maxima, assembly GCA_024605025.1. Taxonomy (NCBI): domain Eukaryota; kingdom Metazoa; phylum Chordata; class Aves; order Coraciiformes; family Cerylidae; genus Megaceryle; species Megaceryle maxima. The sequence continues at coordinate 8,482 of JANHGN010003699.1, read as the reverse complement.
TCCTTATTCCAGGTGTGGCTCTTACTATACTCTGCCACTGTCTACATGGCAGAGCAAAGTGGGTTGACCAGTGGCTATAAGTTTTCTTTTGATAGACAACCATCAATATGGACATTTTTCCAACATCTACCAGATTTCTTAAAGGAAGGTATTAGCCAGGAGTCATCTGTCTGACTTCCTACTTTATGAGTGCTGGAGGATAAATAAATGCTCTGGAGTCTGGGTCCTTAATCTGGTCCTCTGCTGAAGCCACAGTCTAGTCTACCCAGGGGACTTTGTTGGCTGAGTCAGAATATCACCTTCACTTCGCTAACTGCAAAGCCATATTTAAGTCTATTTAACTCTATTTCTCCTTATTAAATCCCAATCTATGGCTCCAGGGACTAGAAGTAACACCATGGACATCACACACACACCCCCCCCCCTTTCTCACAGTGTCTACTATCAGGACTCTATCAAGAGTATTGCCCTTTCAGTCCACAATAATCTGAAGGAAAAACTATTGTTGGAACAGGTTTGTCAGAAATGTAACATCAGGAACAGCTGTTTATGGCTCATCTGTCACTGTATCTCTCTTCTCATCTCAATCCAAGAGTGGCCTTTGTTAGGTTCATATATTAGAAACCTTTGAAACTAGGGACTTGGCAGTGAATGTTGACAGCTGATAGCAACGACAACAGCAAAGATGGGTCAGACTACAGACCTCAGATGGGACAGTTTGTGAGATGAGCATTTTTCTTTCACAGCAGATGACCTTCATGGTTGGAGGTACTGGGGATGGCAAATAAAAGTGAGATTGCAGCTATAAAGAAGCAGACCTTCAGTTATCTTTAGCATAGTAAACACTCAGCATTGAATTAGCTTTGCCACAAATATGCCTATATTTTTAACCGGGTTTTATGTTCCTAAGGCATTCAGAGTCCTTTCTTTGACCATGCACTCCAATAAATTCAGTGTTAGAGCTTGGGAGGGTTAAGAGAAATATTCCACAAGGTCACACCACACTCAGTTGAAGGGAATGGATGCTCCAGAACCTCAGAGTTACCAAAACCTCTGGAGCATTCACATCTGTTTCATTAAGGATTTCTGTGGCATTGGTTGTGCCCCCACCTTCTTCACCCTTTGGAAAGGGGTGAGCTGAGGACCCCCAGACCCTCTGAAGGGCAGCAAGATGGTGGTATCTGGGGAGGACAACACCCTGCTCCAATGTGGCAGCTCAGTAATCCAGAGCTTTTTGCCTACTATTTGCCACAAAACAACAAATCTGGGGAGTTGATCTGAAACATAATCTCCTTCCCTTCTCTCTCTGTCCCAACCTTAAATAAACCCACAATATCCCAGTCTGGTCTGAGGTCTAATTCCAGCTTGGTCAAGTGGGAGGCACGCAGAGCAGACAGCAGAATACCTGATTTTAACTTCAGGCTAACATTTATAGTAGCTTTTTGCTTCCATTTCCATTATTCCATTCCCAGACTGGTTCTTCAGCCACCCATGATGAAAACTTGTTCCTCCTAGGACTTCTTGAAACACCTTGATGGGTGAAGCTCACCTGTCAGAGCTGCTTGGATGTTGCAGATGAGAAAAGTTCTCACTGATGTTTTCAGAGAAAGAAAAGGCAGGAGAGATGTTTTTCTCTCCAGAGCATGTGCACAAAGGCGGGAGGCATGGGACCCTTTTTTCCTCGAGCCCAGATATCACTGGCCCCTAAAGTGTACCTGCAGTGATGCACAGCCAACACCGAGCATCCTTAAGGTCAGCGCTTGACTTACCGGATCTCTTTGGGACCCCCTGCAGAGAGGGCTCTGGGGAGGTGTGCTGGGAGGTAGTGCAACGTGGCTGCACTACGGGAAGTCTAACAGGGAGGGCAGGCACGGAGAAGTTGGAGAAGCTCAAAGCAGAGGAGTGCAATTCACTGGGGCTCCAGCAGCACATGGCAGAGGGGCCGTTCCCAAGACTTTGTGGCACTTAATCGTCACCATGTTTTGAGTATCTCAGCTGGGCACACAAGACCAGTTCTAACAAAATCCCAAAGAAAGAGCATGTTCTCATTTGTATAGTGTATGGCATTACAGGGGAATAATGCATTACATTGAAAGATTTTGAACATTAATTACAGTATCTTTTATAACTTTATAATTTAATTGCCAACCCTTTCCCTTGAAATTAATCACGGATGTTCATCAGATAATCAAACAAGCTTTTTTAAAAAGTACATCTTAATATAAATAGTTTATTCAGTGCATGGTTGTGTATACAACAAATAATAAACAACTCTTTCGTACGAGGCAGAAAGCTGCCTGTACAGAACTATGTCAGTTTTGGAGCACAGAATCCAACGATGATTAATGCACAAAATCTTACACATCATGCAACTCTATGCCAATATTCCAACTTTCTCCCATGCAACAGACATGATGACTTAAATGGAAACCTAACTACATTTTTTAAACAATTGTTTCCAATAGCATGTATAAGTATATGTTGTTTAGGGGTAACCTGTCCTAATGCTTCCTCCTACACAATATTCACGTGCCCGTTACAGTGAAAGAAGGACTTTTACAAATAAGACGTTTCTTATAAAAAAATTAAGTCACCTTAATTCCACAGTTTCTGTCTTTAGAAAAGAAGCCACAACAATAGTTTAACATGACACACAAAATGGAATTAAGAGAAATCTACACTGGAGGATAATCTTATCCCTTTCTGTTAACTTCCACTTGGGATAACAAAACAACTCAATTCCTACAGACTGGGGTTAGCACAAGAACTTTACCAGAAACTACAAATCTATAAAAATTTATATTTCATTGTGTTTAAAACCACAAGAACACTGTTTGCTTGAGCCTGAGACACCAACTCTCAGTTCCAACCCTGAATTTTTAATTATTTTTTTTAAAGACACAGCTTTAAAGACCCATTGGAGTTCAGAAATCAAAAAGTTGCACTATTCCAAATTAAAGGATACATTTTTTATCAAGCCTTAGATATAAAACGGTAAGCCAAGGAAACAACAGAGTTTACATATTTGTTTTTCATTTGCCCCTATAAAACATACAAGCATTAAAATTTCCTTTGAAGAGCAAAAGTGGTCTTTTTCTGAGTTGGAAAGCAAATTCTTATCAGCAGTGAATGCTGTGAAATGTTTTTGTTTCGTATTCCACAAAGCATAGGAGAGAGAGAGAGAAAGAGAGAAAGAAAAAGAGAGAGAGAGAAAGAGCTGGACATTTCTTCTCCGAGATTTATTCCGCAGTTATGTTTGCTGGCTATCCAAGTGCCTTGTGATATGCACAAGCATATTCTACAATATTGGGGTATATCCTTTGACAACCAGTAGATCTAATGGCTGATAAACGAGTGACCTATGCAAGTTCGGTGGCTTGTCCTGGGCAATTGAACGTTTGGATGAAAGACTGCTAGTAAGAATTCAACTGCATCCAGAGGTAAGGTTCTGTTTAGAGAGCACTTGGCTTGCCTGAACCTGGCTACGTTGACTCGTTTTGGCTCATGGATTTACCCCCATTTAGCACTCCTGAAACACTTCTGCTCTTTGTTGGGGTCCCACTTCCAGATCTTGAGAACTCTGTGAGATCGTGGAGAGAAGGCTCTTTGTACATGGCCACTGCAAAGCAAAAGAGAGACAGCACGTCAGTACACGATACGGGCTACTCTGTCAGGCAGAGTCTGGCTGTGAAGCCTTGGGATTTTTCATTCAGCGATAGGCAATGTAAGGACTGAATGAAAGAAACACGGCAAGGAGACCTCTTCCATTTCAAACACTCCCTAAGAACCTTGGAGGTCTCTTCAAGGGAATGACATTTTAGAGAAGGAAAAAAACACAACTCCTTCCCTCTCCCAGTTAAATCATTCATCTACCCACTGCACTTAGAAAACTCTGCAAGACAGACCTAGGCTGATATAAATCAACATTTCCTTATCAGTGGTGAAGTCGCACTATCAAGAGCTCTGATTTGACCAGCTGCCTAACACCTAGTCCTAAATGTAGACTGCCAAACTAGTCCAGCATCCACCCAGAGCAATGCACCTTTCAAACATCCTCTCTGATGTCAAAATGACACTGCCTTAAACGGCTACCTAAGAGTATAACCCAGAAGTAGAAAGCCTCATTCCTCTTAAGGAAGGAACATATGGAATCTGGTTCTTCTGGAGGAAAGGAGCACTTCCACATATCAACAGATCCCTCGCTTTGCACTGACCAAAAGAGGGAGCCAAGTCTGACCACAGTCCCGACTCAGATCCTTCAGTTAATTGGGATGACTGTACATCCTGGCTTTTAATCCACAGTGGTATATGTATGCTGCATTATTACCTTAAATGTTATATGCTGATGCCATATTAATTGTGCTTTAGTAAGCACTGCATTTTAGAGTTTTATCCCAGGCAGTGATGAGACAAACACCCTGTAACATAAAGCACAGACTGACAAGCTATACAGCAAGTCACTAATTGCCTGTGAGCAGGTGTTTCACCTATTCCAGGCAGAGCCTTCATTACCTATAAGGGAGACAGTGTGGACTTTGGGCACAAAGAAACTAATGTTTAGATTAAAGAAATGCAGAGGTAACATAGAGAAACCTAAAAAAAGTAGCTCTGGTTAGATTACAGTGTGTTTCAGAACATTGTACTCCCCTTCTGTAAGTAGGTAACCCTTCAGATATGTACGCATAGCGATTAAACATCTCTGAGACAAGATAATGTCAGTTCAGAGAGATGGAGCAAACCCAAGCAATTACCTTTTAATGGTTTTGGAAGAAAGTGTGCTGCAGGTTTATTTTTCTTCACGTGGTTTCCTTTCATTATTTCTCCTTCTTTGTTAAGACCCAAATACCAACCCCGGCCAGACTGTTGCTGTCTGTAGATCATTGAAGAATACGTCACATAGTAGTTTTCAAATACTGATTCTTTGAACTTGCATTCAGGTGTAAAATGTTCCTGTAAGAAAGTAACAAATCAATATGTGCAGTGTTGAATCTCACATCAGTTAATGAAAAAGCATCCAATATCCATTGTGTCTCCAACAGTTAAAAGACATAACCTCTCGCCCTCCACTATCCATTTATGAAACACGTCCCCTAAAAGTATTAACGAAAGAGTAATGCAATTTGAAACCTGCAAAATGATGCTTTGAGCAGCTCAAAGTAATAAAATCTTGTTGAACAACAAGTAAAACAGCTAAGTGAAGAAGTATCGATTGATGGAACTAATGGACATGAGGCAGGCACAGCCCTGATGCCAACCCCAAGGAAGCAGCTGTGGCCCAGCCCCACAGGCGAGGAGCGAGGCCACGTAATGCCTTTGTGCATTAGCTGCTTAGGAGGAAAGCGGAATAAAAATTCAAAGCTGGGATGCCATGAGTAAATGGTTGTCTCTCACTAACCCAGCAATATTAAGTTAGCTTGTAGCAGCCGCCTCTTTGGTCTAATCTATGCTCTTTCGTTGTCCAGCGTATCAACCTCTGAAAGCCCAGCTGTCAGAGACCCGCTGCAGACTTGAGCCTCTGCTCTGGGACTGCACCGCAGCTGAAAGCCTATAGGATCCAGCTTTGCTCTTCAGATTGAATTGCACTGCTTCTTTGGGGAAGATGGTATTGAGCAAATAGTTAAAGAGCAGTAAACCAAGAGAGAGCCTTTTTCTTCCTTCTTGTGGTGCGGCTGCCTTTCCCCATGCAATGGTCTCGATGGAATCAATACCTTTGGCACTGTTGCCCAGGTACAAAAAAGGATACAGCCATGAAACATGGATTTTAAAGGGCTCTAAGACCAAAACACCAGTCCTGACAGCACCACTCTGCTGCTTCCTGGGGCCTCTTGATGCTTCAAGTATTTTAACATTACAAGTTCTGACAACATCTCACATCTGGATCCCTAAAAGTCTGTAAAATAAGAAAGAGCTTGGCCTGGTGCTGCATATGTTAATATCACAACCCTGCCTGTTGTCACACCACACAGCAGCCAACTGTCTGATGGTCTTTCCTCGCGAAGGCAGCCAGCTTCAGTAGAGCTGCCCTTGAAGTATCCTACAGCAACACGGAAGGAAGAAAAATTGTGCTTGTAGAATGATTGTAATTTTTATTTTAAAAAATCAAAGGAAATTAAATGTCTCAGGAGCTAAAGATGTTCTTATCTAGTTTCTCAAATATTCTTATGTGAGAAGAAGATGGTATTTAAAAAGAAAACACTCTGTGCTTCCTGCACATCTTTTGCCATTTTGTCCTCTCTTAGGAGGAAGAAAAAAACCCCTGTCCTCTGCTTGGCTTCAACAAAGAATGTGAAGTAAGCAATTTTCTTCTTTTTCTCTTCAAGCTAATTGGCTGTTATTTAGTTAATTGACAATTGATTTCAATTGCTGTCAAATGGGGACAGACCCTGCTTTTTTGTTAGATTTCTAAACACAAGCCTTCCATCACTGCTCCCTGCCCAGCACTAGCCATGGGAACAAAGACTATTGCAAGTGTATCATCCAATTAGCAGCAAAATGGAAAACTACAGTGCTCCCACTGGAAGATTATGGTTTATGTACAGTAATTTGGAGCTGGTTTGGGTACAAAAAGCCTGCTTGTACACAGTGGCAGAGGGTCAGATTGCAAACAGAACCACAACATTTACTCTGGGTCTCTTAGGAAGCAAGTTAACCTCAGTATAAGCAGCAGGAGCCAACAGCCTGCAGAATCCCTTGAAACAGAGGGGCAGAAACAGTGGAGAGACAGAAAGACAGACACTAAAATAACTCCTTCAACCCTGTTTATTTCCTTGGCTGTGAGGCTTGTATAACAAGCTATGGTGGAAGCTGTGCTGCCGTGAGTTTGCAGTTGAGCCCATGTACAGCCAGACACCAGGCTGATGGTGCACCCCAGCCTGACATCCACCCCACTGAGCATCACAGACTTTGTCCCCTCTCTGGAGCACCCTGAGATTCAGCGGTTACTACCATGGCAGTGATTTCTCATGACAAACAGTGGGGCATGTTAAAAAAGACACCTTTCTATAATGTGTTCAGTTAACATGACAAAATCCCTCCCAGCTTTTCTGGCACTGAAGCAGATCTCCTCATTCACCTGACTGGCTTGGCACAGAATCATGCCCCGCTGTCTTGACTGACATCTGCTTAATTCCTCGGCTATGGCTGCAGCTTCAGAAAGGTGCTGCGCGGTGGGAAAGGCATCCTCCCTGCCAAATAAAAGTAGATCCCACACGAACTGTTTGCAGAAGCTGAAGTGCTCTGCTTGCTCCTGAATACTAAGCAGGCTGCTTACCTTTTGCAAGAGTTTGTTCCCACCCATCACTTGCCTTTAGTTTAATCCAAGGTGGGTCTTTCCCACTCATTTTAAAAAGAGCTGGGGAGGAGAACTGCAGAGGGCAGCTCTGAATGAGGAATGATAGCAAACGTGCTCCTGATTTGGAGGCATTACAATTAAAATGTAATTTTTCTGAGCTTGGCAAGTCTATGTACCAACCCAACTGGGTACAGACAGGACTTCTATTAGCACATCAGTTCAAAATACAGTGCAGAGCAGCAAGTGCAAATTGGCCATTATGTTACTTTTGCTGGCAAATTCTTTAATAATGTACTGAGGAATGGCAAGTTTAAGTTGGGAGAGGGCTGAGTCCCCCAATTAAAACTGACCTTTTCCACCTCATATAGTCAATCCTACTGAAAATTTAGAAATATAAGTAAGTGTTGAATCCTAAGACCAGTTTTTGCCTGTCTCTCAGCTGTCCAATTTGTCCATCTCTGTGGTGAAAAAAATTCAAATGAGTTCTGAGAAGTCCAATGTAATGAATGCATTGTTACACGAAACAGATGAAAAAATAGGTATTTGTGTGAAACAGTATTTCAGTCTCAGCTTATACCTCACAAGTCAGGGATGACAGCACCTACATGACAGTGAACTGCACTCACCCAAGCCCCTCACACATTCACCCTAACAATGAATGAATGAATGAATGAATAAATAAAAGCTAAAGAAGCACTGGATTCACTGTAGTCACGACTCAGCCATGCTTAAGCAAGCAAGAAGATGAACTGTCAGGAGCTGCTTCTTGGTTTTGAGCTGATCAGCTGAGCTACTGAAATGTTCCTTTGTGAATAGATCCAGCTGCATTAAATACAGGAAAGATAATTCACAGAATCACAGAATGTTAGGGGTTGGAAGGGACCTCGAAAGAGGTCCAACCCCCCTGCCAGAGCAGGATCACCTAGGTCAGGTCACACAAGAACGCGCCCAGGTGGGTTTTGAATGTGTCCAGAGAAGGACACTCCACAACCTCCCCGGGCAGCCTGTTCCAGTGCTTCCAGTTACCCTCACCGTGTAAAAGTTTCTCCTTATGTTTACATGGAACCTCCTATGATCCAGCTTGAACCCATTGCCCTGTGCCCTGTCACTGGACGTCACTGAGAAGAGCCTGGCTCCATCCTCCTGACACTCGCCCTTTACATATTTATAAACATTAATGAGGTCACCCCT
>JANHGN010003698.1:73956-88825 GCA_024605025.1 Megaceryle maxima | reverse complement strand
ACAGTATCCTATTTGGTCTTTAACTCAGGCCCTCAGAATACTTTGTTTGTTTGTTTTTGTTTTTTGTGGTTTTTTTTTTGTGTGTGCTTTTTTGTGGTTTTTTGTTTGTTTGTTTTGGGAAATGCAATACATGTCTGTCATAACCATTATTGTTAAGCTATTTAATATAAATGCATGAGTTTTTAAACTAATGTTGCTATGGGTAGTATCTGAGAATACAAAAATTGGGCTTGAACTGCTGAGTATGAAGTTTAAGTTAAATTATGTTATATATGTATAAAACAACTCACATATTCAAGAACTACTTAGTATGACCCTACTGTGTTTCACTTGTACCGGTTGTTACTTTCAACTGAGTTGAACCACTGTTTTGGACTTCTGACTGTCACGATTTTCTGGGAATATGAAGATTGATTCCAGATGGTTATTTTTTAACTGAGATTAGATGTTCACTATAGCACATTATTTGAAAGAGAAATTTTCTTATTATATTATGAATCTTTGACTTCCCAAAACATGCTTCTGTAGGCAAGCAGAGTACTGCATTTTCACTCTTGCTAACTTGGCTAAGCTCTGGCTAAGCAACAAGCTTTGTATTTTTTTCCGATCTGGGGTTTTGTTCACAGGACGAACGAACTAGAGCTCACTTAATTGTTCTTTACTCCAATGTTATGTTTATTAAGCTTTCTGTTCGGACTTGTTCTTCTGCTTAGAAACACAACAAAATTATATAATTCGATTTACTGCTTGGCTCTAAATGAGGGGTTCTTGTTGTAAGTCCTCTGTCTACATCTAATGCCTCTGAAATTTTCCTCCACTAAACTGAATCCCCCAGGCTTCCTGTCATGTGTCTCCATAATCCCTTTGGTCTGACAGATTTTGCAGTATTGGTCACCAAAACTGAAGTACCACTTTTACTCTTAGAAAAAGTTCTACATTCTATATTAGAGGCAGCCCTAAATAAATCCTTGGAATCATTCAAACAAAACATGGGAGAGGGTCCTCTTCACTGAAATGCTCAGGTTCAATGCAACCATTTACAATGCTTCTCTAGCTGGACATATTTCACCTGTAAATGTTATCTAAAACTGGCTTTCACAGAAATCTTTAAGGTAGCTGTAAATTCTAGGGATCCTTAGCCTGTCTGGATAAATGACTCAGGAATAAAAATAAGAACATTTTTTCTACATCCCACCCAAACATGCAGTAGTCTACTGCTTGTCACACTTTATTGTGTCATGCTCTATTTTCCCCGTTAAGCATTGTCATCAGTGTTGTCTGATTTCTTGTTTCCATTTTGGTATAGTAGCACAAGCAGGCAGTTCATCTGGAAAGATGAAGCACACACAACCTCAATAGACACTTCGCTTGTTTCCTTCTCACTGATGTGAAACTTCCTCACACTGCAAGTCCCATTCACTCAACTACCACCCCACAACTTCTTGACAATAGAATCTTGTTAATGAGGGAACCTGTTCATCTTCTTAGAGACATGCTCTTATCTTTTTTTGATTCATCTGTTAGAAGCTCTTTTTGATCAATACAGAAAATCAGTAACTGTAGGCTTCTAAGACTATAGTGTTCTAGCAGTTCATATTGGGTATAGGAACAAATGAGAACAGCAAGAAACAAAACTAAGAGCTTATTATACATTACACTTTTAATTAATGGTTTAAAAATGAAGTTACTGAAGTGAATAATTCACATTTAGAGATCAGATTAGACTTCAAAAATCAATAGAAAGTTTGTCTGTATTAAAGACTGATTATTTTTGTCTGGCATTTGCAAAGAGGCAAAGTTTTAGCAAAAAAATCATAACTGAGAAAAGTGAGAAGTAATGCAGATCTGAACCTTAATTCTGCAGTTCAAAACTATGGTCTCTCATGTTTTACTAGAACAGTTTTTAGCTTCTGATGAATTTGTGGAGTTTCTATGTTCCATTGAATCCAAACTCAGCACAACTGAAAAATGAATGACTAATGGAAGAAAAAAAAAAAATTATGGAGGCAGTTTTTATAAGCAGCATAGTGTAAAAACCCCTATGTTTTATAAAGCTCTATGACACCTGTTAACTTTAAACCTTGATGATTATTTAGAAGGACGTGTGTTGAATGGCTGGGGAAAACATTCAGTTGATTGATAATGAACCTCACAGTATAGAGATTTAATCTGGCAAATTGTGCTCTTGTGTATTTTCTGAAGATATCAGAACTTTCTGTATTTATCTTTCTTTCTATACTAGTTTAATGTATTTCCTGGTATTGTTTTCTATTCTTGATTTGACGTATGAGTGAAAATAATTTGGAAGTGCATATGATTAATTGCTGTCTAGTTGTGCTATGCACTTTGTATAAATATACTGTCTTGCACTTCTAATTCTTCAGATTTGAAAATTTCCAGTGAAATAATATTGAATTAAATTTAATTATTAAATAATGTAATATAGTCATCAAAAATCCATGCAGAATGTTCAATCTGTTGTAGCTGGTTTGTTTACCTGTAATTCATAGTTCCTATAGCTGTTTTAAAACAGTCCATAGTTAGGATTCAGGAATTGATAATGATGAAAACATATTATTTTGAAAGGCTTGACATTGAATCCTAAAAAGTAGGATTTTCAAGTGTAGTAATTCAGCTTACCTCTAAAGACAGTAATGTTTTCTGCTCCTTCTAAATATTTAACCCATGTGCTTGAGGCTATGGTATTGTTTTGGATATGAGTGTGCTTTTCCTCATAGAATCAGTATATTGCAGTACACTGCAAAGCAGAATTAGTCATGGAAATATTCGGTTCGGGGCTAGTCGGTGTTATTTAATCTGCTTTAGTACAAATTAAAACATACCCTGCACCTTTCTGTGTGTGGTGAATTGGTAGTGTCTGCTCCATCTAGAGGTGAGTGTGTCCTGGAGGCAACAAAAACCAGGGTGCTTTTAAACTAGTCCCAGAGAAACTGCTGTGACACGAAGCACTGCGTGAATGTTTTCATGTTGTGAGTTTCAGAACAAGCAGTGCATGAATTAGCAAAGGATTTTTTCCTTGCATTTACAGAGAAGATTGTGCAGATCAGTTATGTGAACTACATTTATCCTAATATCTGAGGCAGTGATGTCAGCACTTGAGGACAAGATATAAAACTTAGTGGCCAAATAAGTGATCTACATAGCTATAAAATGGTCTTTTATTTTGTTAATCTATTGTCCTTGTTGTGCAAACCTATCTATTTAGCCAGGCCTCTGTACATTTTGGGGATCATGTATTATACATACTGAATATGTAAATAGTGTTAAGGGTGTTTAATATATGGACTTGTCTTTAAACGCTTTTACAGGTAAGCTGTGGCACATTCCATTTATATTTCCTATTATGTGAAGATTGTAAATATGAGAAATCTTGTATGTTACTAAAACTGATTGTTATAAATAATATGGGCAGTTTTCTTACTTTGTTTTCTTTGTGTAACATAACTTCTGACAGCAACTTCCGGGGGGGGTAGGGCGTGTGCAATTTGAGGTCTGAATCTAATAATAGCAAACTAACAAATCTGTTCAGAAAGTAAATAGTTAGAATAGCAATACAGTAGCTCAAATTTCTCCATCAAATTTATACAAAGTAGTGAGGCACTTAAGTCGTTAATCACTGCCTACTGTTTGGAGTATATCAGATTGTTGATTCTTGTGAATTACTGATTCTTGAACAAAACTAGGAAAATATAAAACCTGAGAGAGATGAGATTCTGAGATTAGTACCTCATGTTATTTTATATGATTTGTACTTTTTTTATAATAACTTTTTTTTTTTTTTTTTTTAATAATATGATCTAAAACTGCAGAAAGCTTGCAATATGAAATCCAGTATAGAATTCAGCATAGCCAAATGAAAGTGGTGTGGATTTTGGCACAGGCTATGTCAGTGTTCTAAACACACCAAATCTTTTCAGCATTCCAGGGTTAGGATACAAATTGTAATGAGATCCACTTAAGCAGAACTGCTAAGATGAAAACCTAAGCCTGTGAGATTGTAATTATGGAAACTGGCAAACTGTGAGATCAGAAATAAGCAACTGTGACTCCCCAGTATGCATGGAATGGTTTAGAAAAACATACTCTGGAAATACTTCAGTGTTCTCTGATTTATTTTAAAACAGCTTCTTTTAATCTGAAGGATTTATTTTACATAAGTGCTGGACCAAAGCACATGGAGACATTGCACCTGCAGTGATTGTTCTGTTACTTTAAGTTACAATCTTCCCTTTGGCTTCTGAGCAGTCTCAAAGAAAGATGGTACCATGGGTCTGATGCTGTATAATGAGTGATGGCATCATTCTCTGATAACGCTTAATTTTTGAGGAAGACAGGCCAGATTAGAGAGGTACTTGACAAGGGAAGCCGGAAATGAACTAAGCACCATATATGCTTTTTTGTTGTCCACACCCGGTTTGGTCCAAAGCACCAGAATCAGTTCTGACTCTTCCAGATGAGTGTTACATGGTGGCTGCCAGTCTGTTCCAGCTTCTTCGTATGGCTGTTGAGTATTATATGCTACCTGTGGGGCATCTTAGTCCTCTCCATAGTTACAAACTGGCTACTCTTATCTTCACTGGGTACCCAAATGCATACAGCTATGGCAGGCAGTCGCCACAAAATACTTTGCTGTTTCCCCTAAATCAAGTTATCTGGAGGTATGTTTCAGTACACGGGAAACAGAACAAAATCACAGGTAGACTTTCATTTTATGAAACCATATTTCCAAAATGCAGGAAGAGGAGAGACCATGTTTTTGAATGCTTTCACAGGTTGCTTAGAGCAATGAGATCTTTTCTACATCTGTCCGGCTCTTAACAGAGATGGGGAAAAGAAACCAAAGCACAGGTAGTTGATACAGTGCAGGCTTACCTGAAAGCTCTGGTCTACATATATCCTATATATGTTCATCAGTCAGTACTAATTATTACACTAATACTTGTGATTTGACTCTGTGAAGTTGCTTGTTCTGTACATTTCTTATGATGATACACTTTCAATATGACAATATGCTGTTCATATTTTTTTTTTTTTCCCCTCTAGAAAGTGATGCTATGAGCAGGATATTGGGCCAGCTAACCTTCAAAAGTCTCTTTCAAGGTGAATTAAGCAAACTTTTTTTTTTTGAGAATATACATTCTCCTTGAATGTATATTCATTCAAAACTTACTAGTATGGTATGTGCATTTCTCAAACAATAGACCTCATGGAAAGTGTTTGCTTTGTAAAGACCTTTAAGAGAAAAAGACATTAATTAAAATTACTATGAAAAGTATTTAGAAGCAGATCAGCTTTTTTTTTTTTTTTTTACATACTTTTTAAGTGCAGCTAGAGTGAGAACTATGGTTGCTTCTAGTAACTATCAAGGGCCAAAGCTTAGATAAGTTAGTCACTTTGAGATACTCCCTTTGACCTCAAAGACTCAGACTCCTGGAAAAGAAAAAAATGTAACTCAGTTTTCAGTTTTATACTCATTAGCCAAAAGTGAATCCTCCCAAAGCAATCTATGAAAGATAATGAAACAACTTAATTTGCCATCAAGATGCTTCAATTTGTATTCTTCTCAGTTGCATTCAATCTTAACAAAATTGGATCATTATTTATCTCTATAATTTTAATTCTTAAGCTAAATTGTTTACCAGAAGGAATTTTTACTGTGTCTCTGTCCAACAACAATCTATTAAGCACAGCGTAAACACTGAAAATAAATCAAAAGCAAATTGAGACTCTTGCTGAGTTGCTGAACTCCTAATTCCTTCATATAGTTTTTCTTATGCAAGGCAAAAAGACTTAATTATTTGAAGTTAATTGGATGCCACTGAAAAAACTTAACCTTCTATAAGCCTCAAAATGGGGATACAAATGTGCAAGGAGAACTCAGACCTGGTACAACTATGAGACGACTCATTCATATGAGTTGTACACAATAATCTAAACTAGGCTTAAGAAGTAAGGAGTGCTGAGATGTCTTAGGTATCTGGGCTGAGAGGGGAACAATGAATTTTGTGGTGGCACAGTGGATTATGAGAGGGCTATGGAAGGTGGTAGCGTTAGGCCCTCTCTTGTCCTGTGCTTGTCCCCTGTCCTAGGCAGCTGCAGTTTGTTCAAGTCCAGACATGTCTGTCCTTGCATCTTAGTGCAACTTGTCTTTACTCTCTTATTGCAGTTTTGTGCCTGCTGTAAATTTTCTTCACTGTATATTTGACTAGGTAGAACTGTAGCCATCAAGGAATATCTAGTCTGCTTTCTCAGCCTATTGCGACTGTATGATTATGCATATGAGATACTAAACTTATGGCAAAATGCAGGGAACTGCCCTGCTGAGAACACTTTTTTTTTTTTAGATATTCAACAGCAGCTGTATAGCTTTTCTCCACTGATATTGGTATGGTACAAGGAAAAAGGGTTTGTGGTACCTGATTCCAGAATATAAATACTGGTTTAATGTAAATCACTGATAAAGGCTTATTGGGCATAATACAGATGTGTTTGTAGAGAAATATATCTAACAGCATGATCACATGATTAAAGTAAGAATATTAAATACTAGTGGTTACAGTGTTCAAAATGTGAAATCTTTGCTTTCTTAGATATTACCAAAAAAATATAAAACCAAACAAAGACAAACCCCTTTTCTGGTTCAGTTAAATGAAAGGTTAACATTCTGAAAACTGTGAATATGAGTCAGAGCAATTTACATATCTGCAGTAGATTTACTATTCATAAAGACAAGATTCCTAGAATACAGCAATAAAGGAATCACTGCATTAGGATTATACATACTAAATATCAACCTTGAGGTAAAATGCAGGGTGATGAAATGCTAAAGACAGCAGAACTGGTAGTAACTGGGTTTCATTTCTGTACTTGACTGCCCAAGACAGTTCTGTTACTCCAGAACAAAATGTGCTTAGGAAAATGAGATGAGAGGGGTAAAGTTTGGAAATTGCTTGGGTTGGAAGACTATTTCTGAAGGCTTATATTGCCTTTTATACGATTAACAGGTTAGACTGTGGGAGCCATAATGTGATACAGTATTGCTCTTCTTTTTACATTGAATTATCCTTTTAGAAAGATTGGTGCAGCGAATAAATGCAGATAAACAGCAAGTGAAGTTTTAGGATAGTAAACTTTATATACTCCACAAAACTACCTTATTTTCATTTGTGAAGCAATACACTGTATTTGAGCACAGTATTATCCCCAAGGAAAAATAAAGAGATTTATCTATTGCAGATTAGTTTTTAAACATACTGGTGATATGCGTGCCTACAAACTCACATTAATGAAAACATTCAGTTGTTACTATATTAAATGTTACTAAAAATAAAAGGTAGACTAAATATTAGAAAAATATTAGAAACAGAAATGAAAGATTATCTGCAAGTTTTAAACAAATCTCACTTTATTTTAAAATCACCTATTTGTAAGCTTGCATTGTCTTCCTCATTTCTATCTTTGAATGTATATGCATTCAAACCTTACTAGTATGGTATGTGCATGTCATTTCTCAAACAATAGACCTCATGGAAAGGGTTTGCATGAGGAAACACCTGACACTCCGTGATTTCTGTCTCTCAGTATTTGTCCCTCTCTAGGCAAGAACTACTAGAAAATTGAAACTGTTTCAAGTCTGGAGAAAATGGAAATGTTGAGGCCATAACTCTATTCTGTATACACCATTTGGTATTTGACAAGCGGACCAAGAGAAAGCAAAAAACTCTAGAAGGCATTTAAACAGCCGTAGATATACTGTAAAGTAGAGCACAAGCTCACCATGAGCTATGACCATTGGTCTGGATAGGCAAATCAAGTAAAGTTTTAGAGTTGTAGATAATGGTGCATTTGGAATCTTCATTGTATAAAAGTGAAAAAATGGGTATAGTCTCAATAAAGGAGTACAGAGAGGTGATCCTAATGGATGATTAATTTTAAGCAGAACTTGAGCAAGTTGAAATAAACAAATTCTTATGCTGAATATGAAGCAGAAAATTTGTTCCTTTAGTTCAAGTGTTTAGTATTTATGATAAATGTTTGGTAATAAATTCCTTCCTCTAACCCTCATTTAACTGAGCAGAATTCAGGTTCAGTTTTGCAAGTGGTGATTCTAACAGAGGTCGTTGTCCAGGAAATCAGAGGTACATTAATGTTCATATCTGAATTAATGTATTCCAGAAGAACTGTGGATGAGAATGGTTGATTTGAATTTTACAGGAAAAGGAATTTCAGTAGAAGGCTGTGAGGACAAATTATTTAATCCTAGGAGCAGGTAAACCAGAAAATAGTCTTAAGAACTGCTTTTGATAAAGCTAATGCTCTCCAAAAAATACAGTCACCCTGTTCATCCATTTAAAAATAGAAAACTGAGCTATCTGCTAACTGAGTGAAACTTAGAGGGGTGAACTCTTTTCCCCGGACTAGAGGAAGTCATAAAGAATTCAGTGGGACAGGTCACAGACCTGTTTGCAGCCATCATCTCGATTTGCAGAGATTTTTGTGCCTATCCCTAAAACTCTTCTATCTTGAACTTTCCACCAAATTTGTGAAAAAAAACTTTTGCAAAGGACTATTCAGGAGTCTTCAAGGGAATACTATGAAAAAAGACTGAGTAAATGACAATTTGAATGTACTTTAAAACCCTGTGGTCTCTGAGGTCCATTTGTAATCAAATAATTAAAAATGTTATTTGCTTTTTCCATCAGCGAGAGCTCCCTCATTTTAATCAGCAACTTTTATATTTTAATCATTGGCTTTTAGATTTAAGACACTTAAGTTTCATGATATTTTCAGTCACACTTTAACTTTGCATGTATTTATTTACAGCAGAAGTCATTAGGTCACACGTTCTGCAGATATATATATCAGTAGCCTTTAGCTTTTGATCATTTCACAGTAATTAGGAAAAACAAAAAAAGACAATTACTGTTCAACAAATTTTTGAGTTGCTTCATTTTTCAGAATGTTAGGTTAATATTTAGCTTTTCATTTCTGTACTTTAACCAAAACTGTTTACTGTTCAGTATTCAGGTTAATCCTATAGATTAGTGTCATATAGGTGCAACTATGTAGGCAGTGAAAAATGTTTAGTTGTACACATATACAGAGACTCTGTGCATATGTTCACCTTGGCAAATAGTATATGCATGTCAGTAGATCTTCCATGCAACATGGGCTTTGTTAAAAGAACATGAAATTCCACAGAGAATAGTTACTGTTAAGTAATTACATCCATTAGCATGAGGGACACTTGGCTTTGTCTCATTCTCATCCCTTCTCTTAGAGAGGCAAAATGATTCTATGATAACTACCTGACTTGCATTGTCATATCTTATTACTTGACCAATTTAACAACATGCAGGGCAAATATATTACAAAGGCAAAGCTCTCGATGTTAATTAGTCAGAAGTAGATAAGGAAGACAACATTTGAAAGCTGAAAGAATTTGTGTCTCAGAAGGGAAGCACCATTTTACAGAAATGGGATATTTCTTATTTAGGGAAACATTTGTAAAATCTTTGTATTACAAAAAGAAATATTGACTTTTCACTGACTTTGTGCAGACATTTATATTTATTCCAGCTCCTTAAAATCTCTAATAATAAGTTTTGTGGAAAGATACATGTTTATACTTTATTGCAACTGCCTTGGTACTTTCATGGCAGTGATATGCACAGCAGAAGATACTACTCTGTGACTAGTCCAGTCACAGACAAAATGAATGTATGTGAGTACATAAACATGTAATTCTGTACCTATGTTCATCATCTTTATCTATCTTAATTTACCTAAAAAAAGTACCAAATTAAGAGTGTAATGCCTGGAGAATTTTTGTTGTTCAAAGGAAAATGTTACTTCTAGTTAGTGATCTAGGTCACCTAATATTGACCTTTGTTTACAAAGTTGTCTACATAGTATTTATTGAATTTTTTATTATTATGCATATTTTCATGACTTGATTTTCACCTGAAATAGAAATATCCCTCTATAAGTAATCTGGTCAAACCAACTGGATTTGAAATCAAGAAATAACTGTGGGGTTTGGGTTTTTTTTTTTTTAAATTGTGGATAAGCTGAACTCTTTTCTAAGGTCTTAAAACAAGACTTATTTTTTACCTATTTAGTGAATAGTGCACATTTTTTGGTGAGGAGTTTGGGTAAGATTATTATTCATGTCCTATGTCTTATGGACATTCCACGTCCTGATTCCATTCCATATCTTTATATGTTGTCTGTTGCAAGAAGAGACCTCAGCCTTTGCTTCTGCAAGAAAGTACTTCCCATATCTCAGGTTGCTAAGCACAGGCTTGTATGAGAACAATGACAGCCAGTGTTGACAGTTCAGGCCTCAACTGACTATAATACTTAAGGAGGTGATTAACAGGAAACAGACCTTTGAGTCATTTGAACAGGGAATGTCAGTGAGCAATAGATGACATTCTTCAACAGAATCCAGAATGCTTTCATGGAGGAGGGATTCAATCATGTATATTTTTTAACCCTAAAATTTCTTTTGACTCTGGAGTTATCATTGTGATTGTGTATCTATTTACAGAGACTGCAGTGCCACATTCTACTGTTGCCTGAAGTAGGCGTGGCGACCTGGTTCAGGAACAGCATGGCGACCAACCCCAGGCCGCTCGGTCCATCAGCTCGCAGACACCAATGTGGTGGACGGCAAATGGCGTTTATTGGTGTGCGACACGGCATTATATAGCTCGGGTTTACAATGTCACTTCTGCCTGCTTACACCGTAAACTAAATGCTATTGGCTGCCTGGAGAGGGCCCTAACTTTCCGTACAGCGCGATATCTTTCGGTCGCCAGACCCTAACTACCTACATTTCCCCCCTCCCTATGCATAATTAAATTGGCTAAAATATGACAACCTAAAAAGAGACTATATATCGAAATCTTAGATAAAAATATACTAAATGTACAACTAAGTTAGTTAAAAGTACCCTGTTCTTATCTCTTGCTTTGTAGTGTTCTTAAAGACTTGTCACAAATTTGATTAGAAAACATAAGGCACGTTGAACAAGAGATGACTGAGAGGTAGTCAGGAGTGACGGGGTATGATTGGAGATAGCTAGAGAAAATTTCGAATAAGAACATTCTTAAAGCAGTTGTTTGCGTTCTACCAACAGAATGTTAACCTTCTTTAGCCGGCCCTTAACAAATGACACGAGCCTGTTTATTATACAGGGTCCAAAGATCAATGCTATCACAATCATTGCGATTGGCCCTATCAAGGTAGATATCAGGGTGGTCAGCCACGGTGAATGGTTAAACCACGATGCAAACCAATTTTGTTGTGCCTCTCGTTCCTTTTTTCGTTTTTCCAATCCCTCTCACAATTTGGCCATACTGTCCCTCACTATTCCGGTGTGGTCCACATGTACACAACACTCTTCCCCTAATGCTGCGCACACTCCCCCTTGATGCAAGAGCACTAGGTCTAATCCTCTTTGGTTTTGCAGCACTACTTTGGATAGTGATGTAATTGATTGTTCTAACGCACTTATTGATTGTTCAATTCTAGCCAGGTCCTCATCTACTGCCACCCTCAAGGCGTTAAATTCTTTGCTCTGTTGCACCAGGGATGTTATTCCTGTGCCTAATCCTGCACCTCCTATGAGCATTAA
This sequence comes from Megaceryle maxima, assembly GCA_024605025.1. Classification (NCBI taxonomy): domain Eukaryota; kingdom Metazoa; phylum Chordata; class Aves; order Coraciiformes; family Cerylidae; genus Megaceryle; species Megaceryle maxima. Next base: position 77,163 of record JANHGN010003698.1, on the reverse strand, counting down.
CGTAGCTACCGTTAGTGCTGTAAAGGGTTCTCGTTTTAACAGATGGTGTTCTGAGTAAATCTGTGAGCTGTAGGCAAATTCTTCGGGATCGTAAAAGATTTTAGGGACTACAGTGACCTGGACACAATAGTCTGAGGATTCGCTGAATCTTTTTAGCGGCACACAAGGTATAACTCTTACAGTAGAACAAACCCACTTGGCGTTTTGGGCCGGTATTAACCACTCTGCAGGGGGTTTCTTTCGTATTGTGCTAACACACAGTTGTTTTTTGTGCTCTGGGACATTGCCTACACACACGCCGCTTCCCACTACCTGTGATAATGTAATCCCCTGTTTTTCTGTATCCCAGTTACACTGGGCCGGATGTGGGCCGTTTACCTGTATGGGTGCGTCACTTACTCCTACGGCCTCGTAGAAGGGTGGTTTCATTCTGTAGCACAACCAACAATGCTCTGTAAGATTTGAGTTAGTTTTGTTCAGTACTTGGTAGCTAGCTCGCATCATTTTCAAAAGAGGATCTTCATTCGGAACTGTGTTGGTGCGTATCGCTACAGGCGTGGTAGCCGCTACAGGTGTGGAGACTCTGATGTTGTTTTTGGTATTATGTAGTACAGGTATAGATGGTTTTGGGTTAAGAACCTGGTTAGGCCTGATGGCTTGAGGTGCTTGTGGTAGGAGCCTAGTAATTTATATCGGTGCTCCTGGATCTGTGCCAGATTTGTGAATAAATACCGACCACATTTTCCCTATAGCCCAAGCCATATTTTCCGGTTGTAGGATTTCCAACATCAAATGGGTACAATCACTTTTCACAAGTGGCGATCCATCTTTTGCAAATTTTGGATGTTTACACCCATTTAGTCTCCATCTTACCCGCAAAAATTCGTCCTCTTTTTCTGGTTTCCATCTGTCACTGGTTATAATGGTCTCACATCCCCAATATCCACAAAACCAATATCCTGGATAGTTACAATAACTCTTCCCTGGGTTTGCATTGGGACACCAGTATGTCGCTCGTTGGAAGCCGCTCGGGGGGAAAGACCAGTCCTTAAAATTCGGGAATAGGTCACTAGTATTCACACTAAAAGTCGGGGCACCAGTTGTTATGTTTTCCCTTATCACCTTGCCGCTTACAGGGTCTGCCAGAACCCACCTGAACGGCCAATGAGGATGGTACGGTACCTGTGCCTGCATTATAGTGACAAGCCCTAAAATCAAGATTACACAAAAGCATCGCAGCCTCCACCCATGGGGGCTATGTTGCTGTCATTTGGACCCCGCTGGTGTGGAACTCCCAGGCTTGGATTGGATGTTTGCCGGCTTGTCTGCTTCTCCTTCCACCGGGGCGTACGGGTTACGAGGGCATCCGATGATCCGGTCCTGTGAACAGAAACTCACAGTTTTCGTTAGTTTTATTCTGGAGGTCTGGTTTGATAGACTTAAGTGGACACCATTTGACTCTGTTATCTTTCCTGACAGCAGCATACCCTCGCCCTGTCAGAACTAATTTCCACCCTTGTTCCCAGTCTCCCAGCTCATTTCTAACTATGATAGGCGGGCCTTCTTCTAGCGCTCGAGTGGCCCAATGTTTTTGGGTGGGACTATTCACCTCCTCTCCCCTGGGGCATTGGTTTAGTGCTAATAAAGCAGTCGTTAACAAACGTGCCTGGTCTCCTGAAGGAACGGCATTAGTAAAGCCTTCTGTTTTTGCTAATACCTCTAATTTAGATTTCAGAGTTTGATTTGCCCATTTGACTATGGCTTGTCCTGTGCTATTATATGGGATGCCGTGTATTAGAGTAATGCCCCATTTCAGAGCGAATGCCTGAACTGATTTAGACACAAAATTCGGGCCATTGTCTGTTTTAATCTGATTAGGGATGCCAAGCCACACCATGGCTGTCAGCCAATGTTGGATGGTTGCTTTGGATTCGGTTCTAAGGTGTTGTGTAGCTACGATCACTCCGCTATATGTGTCTGCAGTTACCGCTAGCCACGCTCGAGGTTTCAGCAATTGACAGAGTGTAAAATCCGTCTGCCACACCTCAGAGGCTTTAAGGCCTCTGGGGTTGATTTCTCTGGACCACAGTGGTGCTTTTTGACAGTGGGGGCACGTAGCTACTATGTGTTTCGCGTCGGTGACTGGGATCCCGCATCTCTTTGCTAGTGCTTTAGCCCCGATGTGGAGAGATTCGTGTAGCTGATGGCCATCTCTGTGTCCACAAGCCTTTTGCGGCGGCGTCTGCTTTGTCGTTACTGATTTTGGAAAAATCCTTTGATTGGGTCGTGGCTATTGACGTGGATGACCGATATGGTGCCCTTTCGGGAATAAAGCGCTTCTTCCAGCATTAGAGCTGTTGTAGATGTCGACACACCGCGCCCTGACATGGCTAAGCAAAGCTTGGCCACGAACATTTAATCAGTCACTATGTTGAGATGTTCCGTTGGGAACAGTCCGCACGCTAATACTACGGCCGTTGCTTCCAGCTGCTGGACTGAAAGCGCACAATCAGTCATTTTGATGCAGTGCCACTCTCCTCCCGATTGCCACGCTGCTGCCGCGGTTGATGTCGCCGAGGATGCGTCTGTGAAGACCGTTGGTCCCAGTTGGGGCCGGTCCATGATCTTCTGTGGAAAGTCGATGTTGACAATTGCCAGCATTTGAGTCCAGGGGGGCTTTGTGGCATACCGGACTTCTCCCCCAAATCCGACGAGGGCTATAGCTAGCTACTCTGACATTGCCACTGATTGCGTTGGGAGCTGTTTGCAGAAGGGTAGATATATTTTGGCAGGTTCAGTGCCTAGATGTCTTAGGGCGAGTTTTCTTCCTTTCATGATGAGGTTGCTGAGGCACTCAACTCCTGGGGAGAATGCACGTGACGGTTTTCCCAGGACTACCCATTGTATTGGCTGAGCTTTTTCAGGGGGCCCCTGTGCTAGTGCCCCTACTCCCCCTCCCTCCATGAAATGTACATACAGATTGAGTGATACGCCTGGATTCCACCTGGTGAGCGTGCTTGACGATACCTGTTGCTCGATAAGGTCAAGAGAGTTCATTGCTTCTGTTGTCAGGGTTTTTTGTTCCCATGGGTTCTTTCCTTTCAGGAGATCGTACAGGGGGGCCATGGTTTCGGGAGGGATCAGGACAATATTGCGGAGCCATTGTAAGGACCCCACTAACTGTTGCATATCATGGAGTGTTTTGAT
>JANHGN010003698.1:35262-67216 GCA_024605025.1 Megaceryle maxima | reverse complement strand
GTTAACTAAGTGAATTGTGTATCATTCTGTGAGTTTTCAAAATGTGAAAATATTTTACTTAAATTGTATATCAACAAGAGACACCTGTTACCTACCTCCAACTCGTACAAGTAGTTTTTATGACAAGTTGGCACTAAGCCTATCAGGCCAGAACTGGCATCTCGTGTAGTTAGCATAAGGCATAGTTAGCATAAAGCCTGTGGCCTCCAACTAGCAATTTTAATGCTGGTTTTGTTAAACCACTAGTTAGAAAAATTATAAAGATTGCAGTTTTGTTTGTGTTCAGAACAGGCTAAAAAATTAAGATCTCCTTTGTGCCCTTCTAATGTCAGGGGTGCAAGAGGCTCCAACAGAACGAAACAAAGTTTTAAAGGTAAAGTCTCAGAGCAGTATCCTGGCAAAATGGGATATCCTCAGCCTTAAATGGGAAAACAGATAAGTGCGAGAGCCTTTTGCAGTAATTTTCTCTAGACAAAACCAGTTCGGCTTTTAATGGAGCAGTATGTCTAGTTCTGGTGTGCTTGAGGAAAGGTGCAGAAAAAATTGAGCAGTCCAAAAAAAAGTACACTCTGGAATTATTTTCTAGCTAGTTAGAGTGCCTTAGGTGAGACTTACCTTTTGAACACAATCTATCTTTTATTTTTTCAGCACAAGAGTAAAAGGTGGGAAAAATACCATGAAGCCTGTCTAAAAGAAAATGGCACAGTTGTCAGTACTTAATGTAAAACCAAAAGTCATGCAAGGCTCCTAAATATTTTTTTTCAATAATAGCAAGGTTGATTAACCATTGGAGCAGTCCTCTAAAGGAACTGCTATCTTCTCTTCTAAAATTTCAACTACTTCTCTCTGGAGGATTATTTTCCTTTAGGAACAAGTTGTTAAATTTAATACAAGTAAATGAATTAAATACAGTAGTTTTTCATACACAGTAGGATTAGACTTTCATGTGTGGTATTTACTTTTTGACCAGTACTGTTAAATTAATATGTAATTACTTAATACAATGGATATGAACTGTTAAAGGAGACATGCTTGACAGGATTAAAATATTCTGAAAATGTTTTTTTAAAGGTTCCAAATCCTGCATTTCTGTCAGAAGGAATGTTTAGCTAAAGGAAGAAGTTAAATATATAATCAAAGAAACATTTACAAAATCCATCTGAAATTTCATGAAGATGTTACTAGACAATGTGAGTAGTGGCTTATTATGGCATTAAGACTGTTGAGATGGATTGAAAATCTGTATCCATTGGTAAAGCAGAAGCAAGGTAGATGGTAATTGCAGATAATGGACTAAACCCAAAATCAAACAGTCTGGATTTTGAATAAAATGTTTAAAACCCATGGAGAAAAGCACTAATTTAAACAAAACCCATTTCCAACATACACATTTGAATAGTGGAATAAAATTATGCTAATCTAACATATCTGCCTTATTGTGCTTTTCTGTTCATTATGCTGCATGCATAAGTATGAGATGGTTATTATCCCTTTGATAATAGTCCTTATCTGCTTCAAATTGGTATGCTCTTTCTGAGCATTGCAAATGCTGTCTTTTGAAGGTTCTTGTTTACCAAATGAGCTTTCTCTGCTTGTTATATTGTATTTTAATTTAGTTTTGTTTACATCATGTAAAATGTATTGCAAATGATATTTACTGAATTGTATTATATGTTATTTGATGCCTACATATCACTGGGTACCTCCCACATCATTTCTGGAGGATTACATATCTACATTCTAAGAATTATGCTGCAGAATAAAAGTCAGTCATGACTGGCATCCTGCCTCTAGTCAATAAACAATACTGGGCACTTCAGAGAAAGATTCAGGGTGTCCTCATAGAATACCTAATTATGGCCATGGGGGGTATTTTTTGTGGGAGCTGTATTTGGTGAGAGTTTCATGTAAGTGATTTATGCATTACTTCTTGTTGTGTCTAGTGTTAAATTTTTTTTGTGGTAGGATTTTCCTGCTAAATATTACTGTTTCTGAGTACTGTCCAAGTGTTCAGAGGTTTGCTAACAGCATTAAATACCGGTCACACAGTAAGACATGACTTCATATCTGCAGTCAGGATCTGAAGCATCTGGAAGGATTTACTGTGACATGTTTTATGCACTGTATTTCAAAATCACTTCCTCAGTCTAATGTTGATCTTTGGTTAAGTTTGGCCTTAAAGAGCTATTATGATCATGTCTCAATGTAACACAGATCTAAAAATAAGATGTACAATTCTGTAAACCTTAAATGATCATCCTATTATTTCTTACTCTCTTCTGTTTAGTTGTTTATATTTCAGTGCCTCTGGAAATATTTTTTTCAAGCCCAGTTTCATCATGAGGACTAGAGAAAGCCTTTCTTTGCCTCCCATGTTAAATTAGCTGTAAGACATTCGGTCAGAGTCCTCACTTGGGAGACAGGAATTTGAGCAACCTTGGGTAAAAGGTAGACAGGTACTTTGGTCTTCCCTTACTAAAGTTAACTGTGAAAACTAGGCTATTGCACAAAAAGTTTGGTGTTTGTTTTTTCACTTGTTAAAGAGAGCTTCATTTGTCTGATCCTGTAGATGTGATTTAGTTACACTCTGAAAAGGAATATGTGAAACTTTATCAGCTTTAGGCATAAGCTAAGCACTGAAATGCTGAGTGAGACTTGCCAGAACTGAGCTTCTATGTGCATTTCCAAAATTAATTTTTTCAGGCCTGGAGGGATATTAAAAGTTTAAAGACTGTATGTACATATTGTAGGTACCACTGGACTAGACAATAGTTTACTGGGTACAAGGTGGCAGATGTTCACTTTCTGTTGGTTTTTTGGTTGTGTGGTTTTTTATTTATTTATTTAATTTTATTTTTAAAACCATCTTGGTGTGTCTAGATGTTTATTTTAATTACTGAAGAGTGTATTTTTGAGTGGCTTCTTATGTGAATCACTGGAACATAAGAGCTTCAATTGTATATGTAATATATTCAGATACTCTGGTAGATTCTGGTAGCTTTTAAGGGAGTGATCCTGTGCATTTTGTAAGAGCATTCTCCCTTTAATATATTTCATTATAGTGAAGTAGAGTTGCAGACAAAACCTAGAAAGACTGGCATGGCTCAGGCCTCAGTAATTGGAACTTCTTTTGTGTGTAGTTGTAAAACAGGGCATTATAAGCACCTGTTAAATAAGGATTCAGAGGAACAAGCTTGTGGATCAGGTTTATCTGACAGCCAAATCAGTTGTTGATGAATACAGAAGACAGACGCTGCCCTGCTATACTGGCTGTCATAATACCCTCTGTGTGAGACTGCATGTTAGGAATTTGTATGCTTCTGATAAGTAGTGGGTGCTTAGGTGTCTCAGAATCTAAGGGAGAACAGAACTTTGCGTGCCTGACAAAATTTAGGTAGGTGAAGTAGTTAGTTCTTGGATATTGTGTCTCACTTTTAGATTTATGACATCTAAAAATCCTCTTGAAATACACTCTAGGATATCTAAGGATCCATTTTTTGGCTCTCATCCTAAGTACTATGCTAAAGCACAACCAGAATTATTTTCAGAGGCACTAATGCTTTCTCACAGATGCTGCATGACCACTTTTATTCTTTAAATATCCAATCAAATGCTACCCTGAACATGTAGCTGGAAATTTGGCAACAATTCTTGGAGCTATAGTTTATTAAATGAATTCTACAGCTGCAAAGTTTTAGCAATTTTTATTTTGGAACTATATCAAAAGCTTTTCATTGTGTAAATGTGCATAAAAGACTTGTTTAAATTTAATCAGTGATGCATAACCCAGATTTAATCATGGCTGGCTATCTGCAGTGCCCAAATCCCTTTCTCAGTGGGGTATGAGTTTTGAATCAAATACCATTTAGAGCCTTATTCTGCAAAGTACAGATTAATCTCGGAATGGCGTGAGAATCTTCTCATTTAATCTGATGAGCACTGCAATTAGCACTTGGTAGTGTTGACCTTGCACACTGAAAAACAGCAGACCTAGATTCCCTCAGAGCTTAGTTGGGATTTGTTTTAGATGAGCACAACCTTCATGTCCACCTCCACTATAACTTTCTATCTGTTACACCTTTTAAGACCTATCAGTGTGTTATGGTAAATGCACAGCCACCAACTTTCTATTTCTAAGACATTTGCTTTGCATTTTACTAATTTTATCTGCCTTGTTACACTTCAGATGTTTGACATTTAAAGCGTTTTGTTGTAAAAATCGAGTTTTAAGAAAGTGATCAGAATGAACTCATCAAAAAATAACCGATTTCCAGACAAATACTGTCTTAGACTTATGTTTGATGTGATTTTTGAAGGGGTAGTCCACAGGTTTTCCAAACCCATTTTGAGGTGCTTCAACTCTGACATGTAAATAATTGAGAAAGATGGTCATAATATAATGTAAATTGAAATAATCCATCTTGTACTTAGAAGTTTTACTTGTAGGAGTGGTTACTGTAAACGATTTATTTTTCCTTTTGAACTAGACAGGTAAAACTATTACAGTGCATGTTGTAGTCTTTGGGTCAGCTGTAATGGCAGTCTTGACCCTCTTGAGCTTTTCTGGTACATTCAGAAGAAAAACAAGAGTCTCATTCTTTCATGGTACTTGCAAGAAGTCAAGCATATATTTTGGCAGAGTAGAGGTTTTGACTTGACAATAGGAGCAATTAATGTCAACCACAGGAACAATTACTGTCATCCACATATTTAGGCCACCTGTGAAAACCAAGTGTTCGTAACTGGAACATGATGCAAGGAATATAGAGTAGCATGAGTGTTTTCAAGCATAAACCAGAATTGTATTTGCTAATTCGCTGTGATACATGCACTCAAGTTTCAGCAATAGAGATGGAATTAAAGATGCAAGAAATAAAGGTTTCTTTTATAATAGATGGGAATCTTGAAAATGTATCTGCTCTAATCTCCAGAGTTTTTTGCCTGAAGATGTGTATTTTCAAAGTGCTCCTGTGCATATAGAAGTACTATACATGATATATTCACAGACACTTATTAATCTCTGCCTTGGAAGAGCATTAGGAGGAAATAAAATTTTGTCTTTCCATTTTTTGTATGCTCTTGTACTAACAAATATGTTTCTTAATTTCTTGGTCATAAAGGAAATAAAATACTAAAAGTGATATTAGATATTAGGAAAATATTTTTTATGTTGTATTTGGATAAATTTCTTTACTGAGAGGGTTATCAAGCACTGCAACAGACTGCCCAAGGAAGTGGTGTAGTCACCATCCCTGGAGGAATTTAGAAGTCGTATCAATGTGGCCTGTAGGGGTATAGTTTAGTGGTGGACTTGGCAGTGTTGAGTTAATGGTTGGACTTGATGATCTTTAGAGGTCTCTTCCAACCTAAATGATTCTAATATCTAAAAGTTTCTGGTGGCATAATTCTCAAGCTAATTTTAGGTATATTTTAATCAAATTCTGATTCAAAAAATACCGTCTTTGCTCATATTAAAAATAGCTTTCTATTGATTTACATTTAGTTTTATTTGTTAGGAAAATGTATTACCACAAGTTATCAGTAACTATTTTTACTTTATCTCAGCAGTTCTGAGCTCAAGCTGATATTAAGCTGGTACAAGCATCTACTTACTAATGAATGTTTATCATTAAACTAGAAAAGAGAAATGAAAATATATCAAATACTAAATATTTAATACGTAGCAAACACTGATTGCTAGAGATCTACTTAACAGGTAATATCCCACCTCTAGTTATCAGCTCTCACATGAATTTTGTAGCATTGATTACAACCCTTTGGGCCTAGTTACTCAACCCCTACTGACTTCCACCCACCTCCATATCTCACAAGTGTACATACACCTCCAGGTTGGCTGCAAGAATGCTACAGGATACTGAGCTGGAAGCTTTTTAAAAGTAAAACTACATCTGCTGCTCTCTTCCTGTCCACAGAGCTGGTGGTTTAGTCATCTATGAATCATAAACCTGACATATACACCAAGCTCTGTTCTGATGTTTCTCCCAGTCTTTTCCCCTGGATTATGGTTACTTAGAGCAAACATGTTGATATAAATCGGAAACATCCTATTTTATACAACCTGTTAATTAGAAATGCTGTGTGTGTAGACCTGATATTCTGATAGGAAGGTCTGTTAGCACTTCATTTGCTAAATATGCCTGTCTCTCAGCCTGAACTATTCTAGATGCTTATGTGTGCCTAATCAGTAAGGAATTAATTCAAACTCAATTTATATAAATTGAAGGGGGTTTCTGTTGTCTATACAAACTAGATCCTAGGGCATACTTCTCAGTGGGTGCAAAAGGTTTAGCACCTGTGTGATATTTCCTGTATTCCAGAACTATTGCAACTGGGGTTTAACATTTAATTATTCTGACTTTCAAATATACGTGGGATAGTCTTGTTTGACTGTCAGTTTAGCTTGAATTGTAGGACTATATACACCTAATTATTTGATTAACTGTTAAAATTACTAAGGGAATTAAGGGAATGATCTTGTGCATTTTTTGTTCATAATTTACTAATTACTTTTTTTGGTAGATAAACCAGAAAATAATAAATATATCAGCACATGAGCAGTTAACTACATTAATATCCATACAGATTAGATTTATGAGTTAATACTGCATTGAGATGGAGGAGATAATAGATACCTTGCCATGAGATTGTTTCAAGCTGTCTGTGGCCTTAGGCAGACAACCTATACATGTCATATTTAAAAGGTTAGCTCTGTATCTGGAAAAAAGTTTAGAGCCTAAGGCTCAAATATGACTATGTTTTGCCTGATATCTACTATTGCAAGGATATAAAGCAACTATAAACCTGTCTAACCAAATTGTTAATCCCAGTTTATAGCTGTTCTGTTGGTGTAGAATGATGTGAAGTAATAGGAGTAAAACTCTGGACCTCAATTTTGTTTGTAAAAGGAAGTTTAGATTGTTGAAGCACAGTAATGTAGAAATTAAAAAAAAAAAATCTGCAATTATGTGGCAATTTACATACTTGCATAGTAAAATTACACAGAAGACCCTGCTTGTACTTTCCTTTGAAAATATTCAGCAGATGCACAATCTAGTCTCCTTTTATATACAAATGCAGAGATCCATTTCAGTGTTATAAACCCTTGAAAACTATAACTCATAATGCAGTTCTTGTAATATGTGTTGGTTTAATTGGTTGAACATCAATAACAAGGATGGACCGAGAAAAGGAAGTCTTTTGATTAAAATAAAAAAAAAAGTATATATTTGCATGACTAAAACATTGGGCTCATTTTTCAAACACAAATTTAATTTATAAGGGAAGTGGAAGTGTCTATACTGATTTAAAAGCATACTCCAATGAGGTTTATTCTAAAAAATGGTAACATGCCAATCTATTACAGTTATGTGCTAGGGTGATAAAGAGCTTCTTTATCTGAATGAAGAATGCTTTTCTGGTTCATTATGACAGAATTTTTGATAGAAAGCAACTTCTAAAATCCCTCTAATTAAATCTATTTTTAGCTCTTATTTTTCATATTGCAAAGTAAGAGGAGATTCTGAAAAGGAATAATTTACTAAGTGGAATAAAAACAAAGGGGGAAAACCAAGTCAACATTGAAGGTCAGTGTCTTCTTTAGAATGCTGTGTGAGGAATATAATCTAATATTCTGATGGGTTTTTTATGTCATGGATTCAGTGTTTCTCATTTTCAATAAATATAACAGAAAAGTTAATCATTAAATCATAACTTATTCTTGAGGGGTTCTGGAAGATTAGTTCTTCAATCTTGCAAGTATAATGGCAAAATAAATGTGACATCTTGAATTGGAAGTTGGTGAGAATGTTTTTGCAGGCAGTGTGTTATGTTTTTAACTGTGCACAGTTCCCCTCAACTAACCTTAAACTCTTTCAAGCAACCAAAATACATTTTGATGATTGATGTATTGACCCATTGCTAGATAATTTTATTTTTCCACCTGAGCATTAAGACTCATTAATCACTCATGCCCACTGAAGACAATAGTAAGTTCGAATTTTGAAAAAGAATTTATGGAATTATGTAAGCTAACAAAACTAGGCTTGGAAAAGTCTTGGAGGCTTTGGAAAACTCTATGGTGAAACTGGGATCTGACTTGTCTAATTCCATCTAGGGTCTCTCTACAGTCAATTGAAAGTGGCGATGATTCATCTCATGTATCTTGGATACTTATTTTGGCCTAGAGTTGCATCAGATAAATTCTTAATTTCAAGAAGAATTGCTGCACGTATTCTAATAATGCAAGTTCTTTCAGAGACATACAACTTATATTCAAGATGCTGTATTTTTAATTCAAGTGTATGCATAACTTAAGAACTTCTGGTTGTAGATCCTTTATATAACAGCAGAAAAAACTACATATAGGATATAGGTATTGTTTATAAGACAGGTTATATTTCTGCCATTAAGGAAATAAACTATTTGAAAATGCTTATTCAACTTTTTTGTGATTGTTCTTATCCTCAAGAGTTGTTGAAACCTTATATGCAATTCATTGAACTTACTAGAACGAAAAAGAACCCCTCTGTTTCTATTATAAGGGAGAAATGATAGGAACTAGAATCTAGTTGTGATAATCATCACTTGAAGAATATTTCTTGGTGGTTTAAGCCAATATCAATTTTTCACTGAGCTTGAAAACCTCCATTTTGGGGTGATGGGTACTTTTATATAATACAGTTAAATATAGGAAGAGATCTTAAAATGTGTATTTCACTTTTTTTTTCTGGATGAGTGGGGTGGTGGTATATTGCTTTACCCTGAGTGTATGATACAGTTTTTTGAGTTTCATTGTACAGACCGTGGGAATCTTGTTCTTATGTTAACAGCATGCAATGCAATTTATTATTTTTTTATTATTATTGGAAACAAAAAAAATACTTCTAAGGGAATTTCACTGTTATTTGGCATCAATTAATTTGACATAAAATTCATTTGTTACAATTCCCATGTAAAGCAGAAATATTTATCTTAAGTGGTAAATTATGCTCCGCTCTTTTGATTTTTATGGTGATATAATTTTATTCTGCTGTAACCAATTTAACATTAATTAATGTCCAGATTAGCATTTCAATGCTAACACATTGACATTGGGAATTGCTAGGATTTTCCTTTTACACAGTTTAGTTGGCACATGTAGTTGGGAATTGGGGAGCACTCTTTTTCTCATCGGAAAGCTGATGGAATTGCCTTTCTGTCATATTCTGTATTCCTGAATAACATAGTGAATGGGATTTTCCATGGCTCCATTGATATGCTTTCGAATAGGTGTGAAAGCATCCTGATAGTACTCTAGCTTCACCACTGCAGGATCTGCATTCCTCAAAACTGCCTTGAGCATGGGACTAGCTTCTTTGCAGTGTAGGGATCTCACTCTTCTTTGAATGAAACTGTGATCATTTGCTAATACCCTTCAAAAATTCACTACAATGCATAATAGCAAGTACATAGCCAGTCGTTCTGTCTCATTATTGTCACTAAGTGTAGTGATTCTACAGCAAGATTTTCATTCTCAAAGGAAGCATCTCCACAGTCTTGTCCAATTGAAAAACAACCATCTGTTGACTTCCATTATTGTAGACACTAGAAATCTTATAAAAGAAGTGATGTGTTCTGTCAACCCTGAAAGTTCTTTACCCATTTAACTTCTATTGTATTATGGATTGTTATATACAAGATGTATAAAAACCAGTCATAAATAGGTATAAACTTAAGTCAGGAAAATATTGCTGCAAGTCTACCCCAGTTGTGCCTCTTCAAGTAGTGGAATTTCTATCAATGACTTTGCAAAACCAAACTGGAAATAGTGTTAATGTGGTCATAACTGCACAAGACAATAATTTTTCTTCTTACAGTATGCCAGTTCTGTGCTTCTAAGAAATTATTTTCATTTTGGTTTTTTTTTTTCATTATAATTCAAGTACAGACCAGTGCAGAAGGACTGGGGGTGTTAACTTTGGGACTCTTGTGTCAGTACAGAAAGTAATTTTTTATAGGTAAAATAGTTAAAAGTGAGTCTTCATGAAGGCTGTTTGTTCCACAGCTGCTTGAACAAGCTGTGGTGACCATTTGTCTTTGTCCAGATTGTGAATCAACCCTTTGTCTTGACAGTGAATAGCCTGTGAACATGTGGCTGTCTTGGAGGCTGTGTTTGCTATTCAATGAATGTTTTATGCAGACAAGACTTTTTTTTTTTTTTTTTTTTTTTTTGCCTCCAGATTGTTCATTGCTTGTCCAAGGAATGACCTGGGTCCTAGAGAAATTCACCTGGAAATTTACTTCTCTGGGATCCAATGGGTACATATGAAGAAAGAGCAATATGCAAGTTCACATATTCTGTATTCATAATAGAGACCCATGGGTAAGACTACTTCTGAAAGGTCCTAATTTATGAAAAAAAAAATTACTTCCTGAACTTGCATATGTGGCTGCCTGAAATAACATTAAGTCTGAGGCTAAATTATCAGAAAATAGTTTGATGGGAAGGGGGCTCATTTTTGGAATGAGGTGATATTTGCTTCAAATGATCAGGAATATTTCTCATATTTCATAAAATTGAGTCATAGGAATCTCACTCTAATCTGCATCAACAGGCTTCTATTATTCTTCCATTTTTCATAGCCATTTGACTTGTAAGCCTTTCTTTCCTTCAGTCATATTCCCTCAGTGTTCTGCAAGTTATTCACCAGCTATTGGATAGCACATCTTTCTGTTGTCATTAGAAGGTTACAGGTCTGATTATAGTCCCAAGAAACCAGCCAACAACTTGGAGGTAATTAGAAAGAGTTAACGGCAGCTGAAGTAGAGACAACCCAGTTGTGCAGAATTCCTTTTGTATCATTATATAAATTTTGAGAGAGTTTATTGGAGGTAGTTAACAGTATTATAAATTGTGTGGAAATGAAATGAGAGTCAGACCTCGTATGTCTGAAGAAGTAGTAGAAAATTAGAATATCCCAGCTAAGCAAATTACAGTAGTTTGGAAGTTATAGAGCAAAAGATGTCTCAGGGCAAAAAGAAGAATTTTATGAAGAACGGTGCAGAGCATAAGAGAGCATAAAAGAAGAAAACTATCTTTCTGGAATAAAGAAGAGAAAGACACATGAGGGATGGTTGTCACTCATAGATTGATTTAAACCAAGAAGTTAATAGTATTACTTCAATCTGAAAATGGTTCTATTGAGTAGAAAATGTCACCATCTTAAATAAAACATGTTCCAGCAAAACATGATCCTATCACTTGATTCAAATGGGAATTTTATACTCATCTCTGAATAACTCTGGGTTTTGCTTGTTTGTTTCCTGGTGGTCTTTCTAAATAATCAGAGCATTCTGAAAAAAATGTATGCTTTTATAGATTGCTTTTCAATTTTTCATCTTTAGTACTCCAGTGATGGCAAATATTGACATGGGCACAGAGACACAGATTTTCCCATGTAGCCAATTTTGAAATTAATTGAATTGTTTAGGCTTTGTTTAGTTTAAGTATTTCTTTGCAATATGATAGGTATGTTGAGGCGGTTATTGCTGAGACTATGCATACCTTTATTATATGTGATTCAAGGTTTTATTCTGATTACTTGGTCCCTTGAACCACTCTCACTATATGAACATATGGCTTGAAGATTCCTGAAGGAAAATGTTATTAGGTGCACAGTGGATGACTTGATGCTAGTCAGGTATACGCTGGGGTTCTTTCAAAGAAAAGCTGCTTTTTCACTTGCCTTCAAAAGGAATCCAGTTGCATGCACCAAAAGTGCTGTGAAAGCTGAATACGTGTTAGGTGAAGACATTCAGGGGATCTTGATTTCCTATGTATAGGAGACATGAAGAACTACAGTATTTCTTTAACATGCACAAACTGCGTAATTATTCTTGCTATGATATTAATGCTGTTAGACAGCAGGCAGCTCTGTGCCAGCATGTTCACTGGGAGTGGAACAAAAGCACCTAAAGGATGAAAAACAGGCCGAGTTGGTGACAAGCCACCCCTGTGCTTTGCCCTGGTTACCAGGAGGTCACACTTTATTTGCTCTTACTGGCATTTAGAGAGATGGTTATGTCCCACCAAGTACTACTGCTGATGACTTCCTTGGTGACTGAATTGCTGCATACAAATAATATCTTATGAAAATCATAAGCATTGTTATGCAGTGGCTGAGGAAGGAATCCAGCTCTTCAGAGCTTTGTGCATCCCATGAGTTGGCTGTATTGTTATACAACTCCTGCTACTCAAAGTGTAAATTATTCATTTTTATTCTCAGTCCTCCTGTCAGGTACTGCCAAGCATTGGAGGAGACACTCCTCCCATGCTGGAGGATATAAAAGTGATTTCCATGAAATTTCTAAACCAGACAGTGGTAAAACCAAGAAATAATTTAAGACTGTACCATTTCTGATTGCTGTCTTAATAGCTATTCCATCCAGTCTATCCCTACAGTGTTGTATTTCATCAGGTTCAGTCATAAAGGTGATACATAAAGATTTTTTCACAGACAGATTTTTTTTGTCAGTCTCTGGAACAACGTGCATTCGTGGGACTGTTCTGTCTTGAAAGTGGTCTTGCATCACGTGTTAATGAAGTCTTTTGCAATTGCTAGGCATTTTGCGGATGAAGTAGCTTTGTCTTTGTTTAGTGTAATATACTGTATTAAGAACTAAACAGCCCATGCAAGCTATCATTCTGTGATAACTTGAAAGGTATCACCTGCAGCAAGGTAAATTGTATAGCCAACCAGATTCCAGACTTACTAACTAGGCCTTTATTTACCTTGAAATAGGATCTGTTTGAAACATAGAATATATCAGGTAGCACGTATTTAGCCTTTCGTATGCTTGGTTTTGATCTTTTTGTACAAACTAAAGTGCTGCGCTTTACTGTGAGACATGAGACAGTGAGACATAACTTGTGTGATACTGAAAACAGAAAATATAAAAACACAGCTTGGATTTTTAAAATAAAATTAACAGAACACATTTAAATTACTCTGAAATAAGTAGGACAAGTCAGCAAACAGTAGGGAATTCAACATGAAAGTTTGATTCAGATCACATGGATAATTCATGCTTCACATTCCTTCTCCTTCTAGTTGAGCATAAAAGTCATGCTACAATTCTAATGAGGACTACTATAAATTACCAAATTCTGTTTCCGCCTACTAGAAATAGCTTTTTATTTCTCTGCACCTTTTACTTTATCTGTAACTATCTTCCTACAAGGATGTTTTGTAAACTGCTAAAAACTCCTCTGTGCTGCTCAACTGTTGTTGGGTTTGTTGGTTTGGTTTTGGTTTTTTTTTTTTTTTTTTGAAAAGATTCCTTTCATCGTTCTTTCTCCTTAAAAATAGCAGATTAGTATATCATTTTTCACTCAAGTCATCTGTCCTTTTTAAGGTTCTCTTATCTTCCTTAGGACTTGGTCCAAAGCACTTTGCAGTCAATGGGAACTGCCTTACTTTCCTCACAGGTGATTTTTGAAAGTGGCATTAGATTTCAATACAGTCTATATAACTAGAAAACTCCTGGTGTCTTGAGAAGTAGGTCTGCTCTCTGCTCTAGAATACTACTTTTAATTTCAATGAAGTGAATTTACTGTCCTTGAAGTTGTATAATTCACTTCATCTAAGTTCTTTTCCTTGTCTTCAAAGTCATGATTTGTTTTAAAAAGAAAAAGACTGGCTTGTATACGCTGTTATATATGATCACGTAGCATAATATTGAGATACGGCATGAGTTTGAACAACTGGTTAATTATACTAAGTAAGGTCCTGTAAAACTTTTGTTCTGCCCATTGCAACAGGATGTTCTATAAATGAAATATATTTTGTAGCAAAGAATTTAAGAAATATTTTGGACGGTTGTAAACTATTTTTACTAGTGTGATTTTTCATAAGCCTTTAACCTGTAGAGTTAGGCATTTGTCTTAGAATCAGGTGAGATGCCCAGACCAGAGATAGAGGAACCATTACAGTTAAAAATTACCAGAAGAGATCTATGGTCATTTGTCTCTTAAAAAGAAACTCCGACCATGTCCAGTAGCTCTAGCACATCTTGAAAAAGGAGCATCTGTGGCATTTTCAATTCAGATGCTGCACAAATGGGTAAAGGCAAGAAGTACTGTAATTTCAACCCTGCCCAGGGTGTGCAGTCACCAGAAAGCTGCCTTCAGTGTATAGTATTTGTGTGATAGAGCACTCTGCAAGCTCTCAGCAGAGTGTCTGCATGAGAGAGGCTGTTATTGGTCTCTTCATTACTTCATCAGTGGGGATCTTTATCTCCTTTGTAGTGGGACCATAGAAGAAATTATTAAGAAAGGATGCTTGACTAGGGTCTTTTAGCATGCTTCTCCACAAAATGTTCAGCAGTGGTAACATTCTCCCAATGCTAAGTCCTTTGATCCCATGAATTCCTAATATTTATGGATGATGGATAATACAGATGTCAAGTGTCTCCACAACCCTCATTAGTTATATATCTGTCTCTGAGTAGTATGGTTACTTTTGAGTCTGAAGTTCTTTATCCAAAATGATTTGTGTCCATACTTCTATTTTAAAAACAGGGATTAATTTTAGAGCAGCAAAATATGAATTCTGCTCTTGCTTCGATTCTGTTTTACAGCAGTGTTTATATTATTCAGGGTTTTTTTAATACCTGAAACTGTATAATAGAATTTATAGCATTTTATTATTACTATGCAGTAAAAAAATCTACAAATCCCACATTTTAGGATCAAAATTGTTCTAATCTTTAAGTTAAAAAATATACTTTAATGCAACAGTAGCATCTTCTGTGAAATATATTGCACAACTGCAATCTTAGGCAACCAGACAGTTGATTTCCCAGATGACATTATAGCTGCAAATCTCAGTTATTATTCCTCATAATTTAAACATTCTGTGTGCTGGCCTAATTGCCAAACGGCATGTTGAGTTGAATGCAGTTTCTTCCCTCATACTTTGCTTCAAATGCATTCAGTCTCTGAAGTAAAATTCATTGTGTAGCTTTACATCATATAATTTGCATTTAATGTCTTCACAAAATGATCAAGCTTAGGAGGAAAGCTCTTTGATGTGTCTGGGAAAAAAAAAAAAATCATCATAATGCATTTTTTTTCTCCATTCTCTAAGCAAGAAAAAGTTAAGTGAGTCAAAGTCATCCTAACTTTAGAATCAGTCCAGAAAACATACAGCACATGCAATAAAAAGCAGACTTATCTGTGAAAACACCTGGAAAATGAAAGTTTGGTTGATTACGTATTATCAACTCCCTTGCAACACTTTCTCAGTGTTGCTTTTTGAGTAAATTCCTGTTGTGTGGCACAATTTAAAATGTATTCATTATCTTCCTTTTCAGAGTTCTTTAGAGTATGGTTTGTTCTTTTTGTGCACTATTAACCTAGCTCTTCTTTGTTTTTTACTTTCAATTATGTTTTATGCTGTAGAATAAATATTTTTCTAGGGTTGATGATTTTTTTTTTTATTTTTTATAGAGAATATGGTATTTTTGTTAGTGCTTCCAAAACAGTTTTATAGTCTATACAGTGTTCACTTTAATGTAGCTCTTTCCTCTGCACCAATTTTTTTTAAAAAAACTTCCTTGTAATTTTACCTAATACATACATTTTTCTTACCTTTTTTTTAATTAAGATGTCTTTGGAAAAACTTGGATTCTAGGATTCCCATAGAAAGTTTGTTTTGCTGGGATCTGTGATATTAGTCTGTAGAATTGGTTTTGCTGTCACAGCCTATAAGACACAAAGCTCTAAACGCAAAACATTTCTTTGAACAACATTTGGCAGTAAAGATCAACATTTGTGTTAGCTACATGTAGGTGTCCGCAGTATTGTGTATCGATAGCTCAGTTTCCAAAGTGCCATCTATCTCCTATACTTGAAATACTTGAGAATAGAGGATTAATTTAAAGACAATTTATATTTCATTCTCTGAGATGAGAAGGCAATTTTCTCTAAGCAAGTCAATCCCTGTCAAGGTTATGTAATAAGACTTAAGCCAAAGAAGAGCTGAGCTTTATGGAGAAGACCTGCTTCTGAAGACAATTGGTTTGGTACTATTGGACCCTGGAGAACTATATGCTAGAGTGAAATTGTTGAAACAAAATGAAGCCGTTCATCTTCTAGTGTGCTACCTGGATTACCAACTTAGTAAATTTATTTCTGAAATGAATATTTGAACTCAGTGAAAGCTTCAGGCACTACACAGTCTTAAAGTATACTTGAAAAATAACATACTGAGTTTTATGGTATACTGTATATCAGGTTTACTTAATGCTGTAATCATGCCAACAACAAGCTCATTTATGAAAAGATGTGTAGCTGAGGAAACAAGCATGTATTCTTGGCTTGACCAGTTAGCAAATCTTCCTTTCTGTTGGCTTCTGCTTTAGTAAACTCATTTGAAGTAAGTTCTCATTGCTGTATGATACAAGTACTGCTTTTGATAATGATGATAATGTGGTCAATTGTTTGTCAGTTTTAGTTGTCACAATTGCTACCTTGATCTCTATTCCTCCATTAGTCTTTCCAGGCTGGCCATTTTTGAAATTTCCTTCTAACTTTTTATTTGAATATGTAGTCATGTGTTTCTGATTTCATTTACAGAGGTCCATCAAATTGACATGGAATCAAAGGAGGTATTGATAGCAACTTAGAGGTCTTTCTAAAACTGTTTCCTATCAAAAAACTATCACTTATTCTCAGTAACATCAGTGGTTCTTGTGTACTAAAAGCATGTTCTTTAAATATAATACATATTGTTCAGTAGTGACTTCACGCAACTGATATGATACTGACAACTAATTTTTAAAGAGAAGTACTATAATAGTTTTGCTGTAACCAAAAAGGACACACACAAACACACACAAAAATTTATAAAATTTCTGATTCTGATAATCCACTCAAAAACTGGTAAATGAAAACTCTTTCCTGTTGGCCCTATTTTCCCTGATTATATCACACAAAACATTACAGAAACAACCAAACAGCAGCAAGGCTAAAGTTAAAAGGCTGTATGATACTTTATTCCATACTTACTATTCATACACATTGCTTTTTAAAGTCACAGAATGTTAGGGACCTCTGAAGATCATCAAGTCATTGAATTAGACTTTTTCTGTGTATAATCTGGTATACATTTTCATACTAAGGATAACAAAGATGATCAGTGAAGTGATTTTGATTATTATTTCCCATAAACATAATGGAAACAAATACTGATTTCAATTCTCTCAACATGTAAATCATTAAATAAGGGGTGGAAAAATTATCTCTGCTAGTGCAGAGTTCAATGCTTAAATTTGCTCCCATTCAGTTCTGAGAAAATCTATGATTCTTAATCTAGAGAAGCATTGGTCTTAAAATGCTACTAAGTTTCACAGGTAAAATTCTACTATGTTTCATTGTTAAAACACAATTTTATAGTGAGGCTAGTTTCTCTTGAGATTTCATTGTGAAATATTTTGCCATTCAGTGGATATACTTTATCACCTTCCCATAGTTAAAGCCAGAAGCAGAGTTTAAAGCCTATTTTCTCATATACCACCCACAGGAAAACCCATTGAGCATCATGTGAATACAGTTCTGGTTTT
Source organism: Megaceryle maxima (assembly GCA_024605025.1). Classification (NCBI taxonomy): domain Eukaryota; kingdom Metazoa; phylum Chordata; class Aves; order Coraciiformes; family Cerylidae; genus Megaceryle; species Megaceryle maxima. Next base: position 49,594 of record JANHGN010003698.1, on the reverse strand, counting down.
AGGCATTTTTTTCCTGTTACTTAGCAGTCCGGCCCCTAGCAAACTCTAGAATATTTTCCACTGTTTGAACATGCCACTTGTCTCAGTAAAGCCTTTTTAAAATTCTCAGGCTTGTCAATATGTGTATCTGAAGTATCATATGTCTTTACACAGGCACATCCAAATGAATATGGATGGTTTCAAACTATGGCATGCATTTTCACTAGGAGCCATATTTTCTTCAGCTATATTTTCTAATCCAATAACTTTATATGGGCAGTACAAAGTCCATAAGCATTGACAAAGTCAAGCACCAACCATTTAGAGCTAGAAAACTGGCAATGAAGTTTTATGTAGAGTGTCCATTTTATATAACTGCCTACTACTGTTTCGGTGGCAAGCTGCCACTGGATGAAACTATTTCTGCACTGCAGTTTCTTCCCTCCAAAGCTGTATACAGTTTTACTTCTTTACAATCCATGGGGTTTTTTGGTGGTGTTTTATTTTGTTTTGGTTTTTTAAACAAGCATTTTCTCATATATCCTTTCCTTTTGTGCAGACAAGGAGCTATTTAGAGCTTGGTGTTCAGCAAGTGCAAAAACTGTATTTCAGATACTTACCGTAGTGAAATTATTCTAATGTAAGATTGCTAAAGAATGGATTCTCCCTTTCAATGTGGTTTGGCTAATGTGAAATTTTGAGATGGGGAACAGTCAAAAAGATGTAACTGAAATGTGCAGTTTGTGTTAGACATGCAAAGTGTAAGTACTTAAGTCATATGATCAAGGATCATTTTTCTCTTTCATTTATTCAGAGTTCAGCACAATATGGCCCTGTTCCTGTCCTATGTGCTATGACAATATAACTTTGTTTTAGTAGTAACCATGTAATGAAATGCAGTTTGCAATCAACTTTGGAGGAAGATTATGGCTAATTACAGATATAGAGTCTCTTCTTTTTAGGCTGTTATCTAAACAAGTAAATCACATGGAAATTCATCAAATGTGGGCATTTAACTCATGTTGACAACTCAGAAAATCACTTAAATACCTGAAATGTTTGTAGTCACAGACCTCTCTGAATGGCAATGTACTTCCTTCCTGAGTAATTTTTAATAATTTCTAAATTCAAAATATCCTTAAGTTATCTAGTCCTTCTATTGCTTGATTATTCTATCTGTTGTATTTATAATTGGGCAAGCATAACCATAACTAAGTGTAATTCCTCACTGGGGAAGTAGGTAATAAAACCAAGATCAGTCACAAAGTTGATCAGCCAAAAGGGAATACTGCCAGAACAGCAAATCTGGGACTTAGCATTTCAGAGTTCATTCTGATTCTCATGAGTCTATGCAAGGTTGAATGACAGGTGGTTGTACCTATGGTTTAAAACTAGAACCTTCTGTGTTTCATAGCACCACAAGTCTGAATTGTATTACTTTGCTTATCAATTTTACAAAATGCAAATATATTTAGGGAGGAAATATGAAATATTTACTAAATTCTTAGTTGCTCATGTTTCCATGATACTTTATAACAATATCAAATGGATTTAAATTTATCTGTAATTTAAACCAGCTTGGAACTTCTTCTTCAGAAATAAAACAGTTTTCCAAATTAAGGTTGAAAAAAATCTGATTCCTCTCAAATAGGCACATTACACTGTTGTATCATTTGTGGCATGACAGATTTTTGCGAGGTACAGAATGACCTGATTACATTTGAGTTTTACTGTGAAGTGAGGGTGCTTGGCTTCAAAAAATGCTCTTAATTTATCTTCCATCAAGCTCTTGACTGTTGATGCTTTCTCCCAGGAAAGTTAGGACAGTTCCCTTTTTAAGTGGAAAGATTCCTCTCCCTTTATGCTTAGTGGCATTGTTCTACCACTTAGACCGAATGGACAGTCATTTTCACCTGACTCTTGGGCAGTTTGGAAAAACTATCTCGTCTCTTTTTAAAATTAGGTTTTCTTTCTTTCATTTTTTTTTTCCTCCTCCCAGTTAAATAGTTTACTGAACTTACTGTCTTATGTAGGCAAGCTAACAATTTTAGTTGTTTTCCATTGTGACTGAAGATTTACCTCTGATATTTGAACACTGATCTGTTGAGTTTCTAGATGTCTAAGAGCTGTGTAGAGCCAGATGTGAGATTCCAGAGAAACTCTGCAGTATACCTGTGGAGCAGTCCTGTATCATATGCACAAGCAATAGAGATTAATGTATATATTATATTGTTGGATGCATCCTGCATTATATTAAAGGTCTCATTGCTTTCAGTAGAAAGAAAAGAGACAAAAACTTTACCCTACATATTTTTTTTCCTAATGAAAATCAATCAGAATTTTCTATTAAATCTATTTTTTCAAGGATTCCAGTCTCCAGGCTTTTACCTTTGGGTACAGGAAAGTTAAAAACAAAGTCACGGATAATCAAAGGTAGGTCTTTGTTGGTATTAAAAGGGGAGGAGGCATTTACTGAGAAGCAAGGACCATAATAGTTGAAAGGCACTTAGTTTCTGAATCCAGTTTGTTTAGAGCTAGCCTTCTTCCAATATAAAGAATTATACTCGGAAGATATATATCCGTTATGTGTAGACAAGGATTTCAGGAATAAACTTTTAATAAAATCCTAAGACCTCTTTCTCCAAAAAGCATTAATCACAAGGTATTTAGAGAAAATATATTTTCAAAATGGAAAATCCCTTTGCAGACAGGTATTACCCCAAAAGAAAGCAAGTCAATTATGATCTGGAAAAGGATGAGCAATTATTTATAGATCTAAAAGTGTTTGTATTTTTGTTATTAGAAATTACTTTGTAGAAAGAAAACTCTTAGAAATATGAATATGAGAGAGACAAAATTAAAATGCAGTTCAGGTATATTTTTTGGGTTTGCACCTGTCATTTTGAGCCACCCTGCAGCAATATATATATAGGGTAAAATAGTTCGTGAGAGAATGTTTGTGAATTTTAATGACAACTTCAGGGTTTTCATGACCTATCAGCTCTGGAAATAATACTACTGGTTTGTAGAACTTTTCAGTAAAATTCATATGACAATAATAATAATGGGCTATCTATAGAAAGAGAAAATTGATTAAATCAAAAAAAAAAGGAAATGTTAAGTTTTTTTCATCTCCACACAACTCAGAATTGACCCAGATGCCTGTCATGAACTTTTCAGGCAGCAAATTCTCTCCTAAGAGAATCTCCAACTTTCTCATTCATTTATGTCATTAACATATGAGAACTGTCCATTTTGAATGAAAAAAATAGAGATGGCAGACAATAACTTTCATCTATTATTAGGAAAGCCCTTGTTTTCAGAGAAATAACTGATGCCAAGAAGTATTTTGAAGTCAGTCCTAGACTGCTACTGACATAGGAAAAAGTGTGAAATGGATGACCTTGCACTTCAGCATCATTGGCCAGGTGTCAGATGACTACCATGCAATGATATTGGCTCTTTAAAATCCTCTTCCATATTCTTTTCTGCAGATGGAGAATTCTCTCAGCTTTTGTACTGGGCCTTATGAATCCTCCAGAGCTGTCCTTATTTTGTGAGATCTTGAAAATTAACCAGCACAGTGAAAGGAAAATTTGGCTCTGAAGCAATTAAAGTTGACCTTGAATTGACCTGAATAGTCAGACATTTTCTTTACCAGTCACTGAAGTTCTTAGGCAGGAGACTAAGAAAACGGTCCTATGGGCAAATACACCATCTTTCTTACTAATCAAAGGTGTGAAAGAGGACTTTGCTAATCAGAGACGTAACAAATATCTTCATAATATACTGTGCACTGCTGTCAAGAAGCAGCTGCAGCTCATTACATTGGTGTATTTGTTAATGCTCCACAGAATGTTTTCAAACAAAATCCAGTCAATTACTGTAGATAAATATGTTGTAAATATGTGAAATATTCCACAAAATATTCTCTCAGATGAATAAACAGACTTTAATTGACTTAAAAATCTCTATTTCTGTCAGCAGAAAAGAACAATCAGAGGTACTTTGCTTATGGAATGTTATCTATTGAATTTCTTTTACAAGTAATAGTGTTTTTGTGAACACAATGATTTAAAAATTAGGCTTGAGCTATTCAATGGAAACAAAATACAACCCTGATTTCATGACAGCAGTCACTTTTACAAGTGAAATTAATGTTTCCATAAAAGTGAAACCAAAATACAACCCTGCTTTCCATAAAAGTGACATATTAAGGCCCATTTTTTTAAAGGATTGATGTATAGTAGAAATCCTTCTGTATTTCTCTAGAATAAGTGATTTAATTCACAGTAAAGAAAATGTGGGAAGTGAATGACACAATTTAGAACTGAACCTAGATTCAGACCAATGTATTATTTAGTCACCCACTGTTTTCTCCAATAGGTGATTGTCTCATTCTGTTCTATTTTAAACAGATTCCTACTGTAATACATTCTAGGCTTTTAACACCTGATCCATATCATTAGCTTAGCTTCTTGAACCTTGCTTGCTTATTGATCTTGAATTTGAGCATAGAAGAGGTTTGATCATTCACAGGTAGTCATTCTTGTCCCCTTTTACCAGTGGCACTCTTCAACATGCTTTAATGAATGGAGTCTTCTAATCTGAGTGTTAGTTCTTCAGTTCAATCTTACAGGTGATTGCAAACCTGAAGATGTGAAGAAATGGACTGAAGACATAGGTTGTAGTTATATGGAATTTTAAAAAATGCTGGCTGTTAGACAGGTAATTAAAGTTATGCTTCAGGCAGCATTTTGTTGTTAAAATCACCCTTTTGCCACATTAGAAAATGGAGAGAATGTAACAGAGAACTGGGGAGTGTAATCTGAAGTTCAAGATCAAGTTTCTCGAAACCTTAGAAGTACCAGTTTGTGTACATACTACAGAATTTAAAACAAAAATGTAGACTTTGATATTCTAGTACTGTGTGGCTTTAATAGGAACAATAAAATAATTTACTATTTGAATTGAATGGTTGTTAAACAAAGAAATTTGTATTGTTTATATTCATAGTCCTTTAAATCTTTCTGATGTTTGAAGTTCATAAAGGTTCAGAATATGCCTCGTTTCAATAAATATCTATGAACTCTTATGAATTCCGAAAAGTGGGATGAATGAGAATTTATTGTCAAATGCTGGTGAAAACAGTGAAGTTAGATGGGTTATATGTTTGCATTTTCTGGTTTGTTTCCATCTTCTTCCTTAGAGTGGGGCAGGCATCTTCTGTTTCACAATAGCAACTCTTCTCTCTGAAGCTCTAACAGCAATAGCTTATTTTGTGATGGAAATAAGTTACTTATCAACAGAGTGGTTAATGTTGGAATAATTAGGGTAACCATATTCATTAGAGAAGACTTGAATGCAGAGATATAATACTAGTTATCTAATATATTCTTAATGAATGAATAATGAAGGGTAAGGCTATAAGATAACATTCTGGAGGGCATTTAGCAACAGAGTTTGGAGCAGTGTATGTTAATTGTACCACAGTTGTAACACTGTCATTCAACATAACCAGTATAGAACAATTGAAACATAACAGTGCGAATTTTCACACTTTTCTGTTTGGGATGTTTTGGTTTTGTTCTTTAGTTAGTTGCCTTTCTTCAGATATGCTGTGAATATACTTTCCAGTACTTTGTGTATTTTCTTCAAAAAATTCTGTAGTTACATCCTTTAAAGATTCCTTTTTTCAAGTTCACACTTTGCTGTCTAGAATCCACTGAAATTTTTTGAGTTGGGGGTTTCTGAGTGGGGTTTCTGATTTTCTTTCTATTACCATTCATCTTTGCAGGGCAGTGGGCTGTCACTGCTGTGGCCTTAAGCTAAGTCTGATGCAGATACCGCATGTGAAAATGTATTTCAGAATATATATGTATATATATGTATATGAATATATATGTATATATATATGTATATCAGAAAGGACAGTGTCATACAGAGTACCTGAATCTGTGGAGACCACAGAAAGGAAAGACAAACCTTTTTTCTGTTTTCCTATAAGTATACATCCTCATACAACTAAGAATGAGTAAAATGAGTGAAAGGGAGCATTTTTATAAATCTGAAAACAAAAACATTGAAGTCTTTTAGGTAGATTCCAAGAAAAGTGGAACAATAACACTGTGGGGAAAAAAAAAAAAAAAAAGGAATAATAAGATGAAGGATTGTGTTAAAAAGTATCTAGGAGATTAAAGCAAGGCAAAACTGCTCTTTAGAACACAAACAGTGTCAAGAAAGACATTAAAATTTGGGGCTTAAGATTCTGAAGTATTGGCTAAATCAAAAAATACGTTTTAGTAACTTTAATATATAAAATCATCTGAGTGACTGGAAGCCTTCTGAAAATGAATTAGCAGGGGTTTAACAGCTCAGTGAAATGGAAATACTGAAGGAAGAGACCTTTTAGAATTAAACAAAATATGGAACTTATGTATATTCTAAGGCCTTAATGCCTTTTAGAGTATCAATATATCCATCTTGAAGATCAGCATTTATGTGAAAAGAAATACCAAAATAACACTTGCCATTTCATTGATGCACTGAGTGCCAACAGTAAAAAGATAGTGAAAGGAACTGAAGGAAACAAACGGAATTTAAGAGAAGTATCAGTGACTGTAATATGTTTCACTTTCATTGTTTTCTAAAGAGTAAGAAGATAAAAATGCAAACATTTGCAGAAAAATGGTACATACCTCATATTTACAATACTAAAATGACACAAATAGTTCTGCAAATCCAAGATCATCAGGCAGTACCTCAGGCCAGATTCTCCAACAAGTGAAAACAAATGACTGCAGGGAAAATAAATTCATACCACTAAACTGAGTTCACTGTAACTCAGCCTACTTCAGTTGTGTATTTCAGGTCATAAGGTGGATATATGGTAGAAATAACCACAAAAAGGTAATTTGACTTTTCTTTGTTTCTCTCACCTCTATCATTTAATTTAAGTCACTCCAAAGTTCAAAACCCAGGTTTTTGAATAGATGGAAAATCACAAATGGTTGTCTCCAACCTAGTGGAGTCAGAAAGTAAAGTTCTCCCTGTAGAGAGGATTCCTTCCCTGTTTAGTTTTCTCTGTTTGTGAAACTGCTGTGTCCTGTAGGTCCCCATCACCTCTAATAGCTGCTCTTGCAGGCTGACGTGCAGCTGGTCCCTGACTGCTGCACCTGGGCCCAGTTCTGCAGCAGTTGCACCAGGCAGCTTTTGAAATAACATGACTCTTTGCAAAGCTCCTGAATACCTGTGAGGGTTGTTGATTTTTTTCACTTCCAGCTTCCGCTTTCTGTTGTTCTGAAAACTGCTCTGCCATCAGCTTTTCCTGATTTTTTTGTAAAATTAGTATCAACCTCCTGCTTCCATCTCTGTGTGGTTGGAGGATTAATTAACGTTCGTTATTCATGTACAGTGGCAGTGCCTCTGCCAGCCCAACACTGACCTCTAGTGAGTACAGTCTTAAGTTCAGCATGAAATCTCGAGACTCTTGGGTGACCAGAGGTTTAAAGAACAGAGGGGAAAAAAAAAAAAAGCTGCTAACAGTGTACCAAGCACCTAATTCTGCTATCATACTCTTAGAAACCTTTCCATTTGAATGTGTAGGCTGTTCAGCTTAAATTAAGTGTGTATGCTTTAGCTCTTTGCTGTTGTTGCCTTGAATTGTTTCAATATTTGCTGTTACCCACTTAACAATTATAATAGAAGCACAAAATATTTTTTGGTTAAATAGCATCTTTTTTTATGAGCATCTTAGTGTGTTAATATACTTTCACTGCTTGTCTTTTATGTGGACAGTAGGAGACAAAAGCAGTGTTTCATTGGCTTATTCAAGGTCACATTAAAGCCAAGATTGCTCAGCTCTCATTACTCTCCTCAAGTCAATCTGTGCTTGTTCTTTTCTGAAAGCACAGGGATGTTTGGGTAGTTGAAATTGTAATGCAGACTTCTGTCCAAGGTGGCATATTCTGTGATCGTGTAATCAATTTCACATAAACTGGTGAATGTTAGTAATAGATAATAAATTTTAATTAACATTGACTGCTAATGCTAATAATAATTTTACTTGCTGAGAGGTTTCATTAGAACCAAAAATGTATCCATTGAGGCCAAAAATTTACATTAAGTTCAAAGCAATACTGAAGGCCATTTAATAACTCCAGATTACATTTTCACCAAGTAAATACATATACATTGGAACTGCAACACTTTATTTAATCTATCTCTATTGCAAAGTATGAAGAAATTAATGTAGACTAAGAGTGCACAGTTGCATTTCCTTCAGCAGATGCATGCCTCATTGTAAGGTCTCTTTTATGAATTTCTGAATATCCCTAGGCCATGAAGCAAGAGCAGCAAAACAGATGCCCACTGTGCATCAGACATTCTTTATTAATTTTCCAACCCAAGAAAAAATCCTGAGAATTTATCAACAGCCATTCTGTGAAGGCTTTGTTGTAACACGTCTTCCATCACTGTGATGGAAAGCATTTTTAGAGGCTTTATAATTTATCTCTGATTACTGAAAAATGTATTTTGTTTGCTCAATTTTGTTTAGAAAGTCCATTGCATATATAATGCTTTATGTCATCTTTGCTGTGGCTTTGGATATATATTCTATTTTTCTGATCTGAGTAACATAAATAAAAGCTGAAGTGATAGCAAGTGCTTCCATGAAATGAATTTATTTTTCCTCTTAGAATGTGAATGCCGAATGGTCACTGTATTTCTAAACAGACTGTTTAAGTCTGCAGAAAAGTAAGAGAGACTTCCTAGAGCTTACAGTATCAAAACCATCAAAACAAAAGTGAAATACTTTTATCACATCAATGGTCTGATCTGACCATCTTAGTCTCTGTAAATAACACATGTCCATAACATTAATTGGAATTCAGAGTCATTAACTGAAGAAGCAAATATCATTAGTCTCTATGTTGAACTTAATCTCCACCTATATTCCAGATTTAGTCTGAATTCACCCGACCTACAGTAATTTTTCATGAGTGCCTTCCTTATCAAATCATAGATAAATACTGCTCACAAACTGGAATGGAGAAGGATGTCTTCAAGGAAGATCATGGTTGTCAGAGTTTCTTTTAGTATCTTAAGACAACTAATTCAGCCTCCAGTGTATTTTCTGTCTAATCTTAACTAATCACTGGGAAAGAGAACCTTTGGGAATGAGCTTCATGAGTCATTCTAGCACTGGCATTAATCAGCATTCCTATGTCCATGTGCTCTCCAAGCATTTGTGTGCTATATAAACCCATTCAGAAAGAGTATAATGAGATGCAGCTTAGTAGTCAAAGGCTTAAGGTACTATGTACTCAAGATTCACCAGGCCTTTTAGATCTTCTGCTGAAATATACTTCACTTAGCAACTTTTTAGATGTCAGATATCTTGAAACTTTTTCAAATCACAGGCAAGAGAGTGTTTCAAGTGACAGGCACAGAGGCATGGACTCTTTTAGCATTATGTAATCCCTTATGAATCCCTTATGATTTCAGAGTGGGCTGTTACCTGCTGGTTGAGAGAATGACAAGAACTGAGATATAAGAACTGTGCCAGAAGCCTTTCTAACATATCATAATGGCTGGGCAATATGCTCCATGCACAGTACTTTTTATGAATCCACTTTGCAGGTATCTAATTTCCTCTCCACTGTCCTGAGCATAGGTATGTAACAGGGGACCATGGACTGCAAAAGACAGCAGGGACACACATGCCTTTCAGAAGTCAGCACTTCAATAACTTTATTCTGTTTTGCATATAGCTTTTCAGCACCAAAATCTATTTTCAATGTAATGAAGGTGTTTAGGTACATTAAAAAGTCAGTAGCATTTAGGTTAAGTAGCCATGTAATTTTTAAAGTGGGCTTTAAAGTCTTCTAATTTGCCAAGACAATTGGTACTATTACCTGTTAACCCATTTTCTATGTGCTGTTTTGAAAATAGCTTGCCCTGGTATCTCTAAGCTGTCTTGTGTTTTGTGTGTTTGTGTTATTTGAACTTTCTAATAACATACTAGTCATGTTTAATTATTTGAATTTTATTTCAGATATATGATAGGGTCAGTTTAAGTTAAAATGTACTTATAGTAGTGCAAGTCCTCAGCTGTCTAATTGGCATACCTCCATGAGAATGAGTGGCACTTTGCCAGCTTACACTGTGAAGGGATATCAGGGCAAGGTTAGTGAAGTGATATTCTTGATTGTCCCCTTAATCCTTTTATCTTTCCATTTACAAATTTTATTTGCTAAAGGTATTTATATTTTATATGCCTATACAATAGCTTTTCTCAAAAAAACCCCCTATAAATAGTCTAGCTACTCTTACCATCTTTTTTTCCAACATAAACGTTAATTGTCACTGAAGAACTGCCTTCTAGAAACACTAGTTTATGGAGTATAAAAGCAAATCTTCACAGGTCCTTTTATTTTATGCTACTCATCAGGCAATAAGGTAACAGAAGAAAGCCTGTGATCACCTAGTTGGAAAAAAACTTTATTTAGAACAACACCAGAAGTATAACAATATATTGTGGTTGCATTGTAAAAGTGACCTCAAAAATGCTGCTCTTTTTTTTTTATTTAAGGCTCACTTTGGTAGGAGAATCAATCACTTTGATCACACTTTTACTGTTTTACACTACTAAGTGTACTCGGAAAGTTGATCATGAATATGCTTGAAACACACAGAAAACTAAAATCTCTACTTCCCAGATGATTACAGACTTTTAATTTTGTCTATGTACAAAGATGATATAAGTACTGGGTATCTTAACCAGCCAGGTTCCTGCTCTTACATGAAAAAAAAACCCAACCCTGAAACAAATTGAAATCCCCCCCAAAAAAATAAAACAGTGATAGGGAAGAAAATTAATAACAAATTCGACATTTTGGTTTTGTTTTTTAATAGACTATTTTCAAGAAAGCTAAAATGATGATTGAACAGCAGCAGAGCACACGGTTTAAATCCTAAAGGTGAAGGTCAACATGGGATTCAGAGATAAAACAAAAAAAGGACAGATTAAATATATTGAACATAAAATGCAGTTGATAATGAAATCTATAAATGGAAACCTGTTCTACGTTGTATAATGCTAACACATGGCATTTTGCTGTCTGTATAACCTTTAGCTTTTCTGTCAATATTATTATGCTGCACTGATTTCAGAGAAGACATTAAACACTGTCAGAATGAAAGGTATGTTTTAATGATAAAACAATTATTATCCCCTTATGATGTATATATAACAGGGTTTTAATGCATTGAGTCAAACACTATCTGCTTCAATAACTGCACTGCTAACACTATGATATATGAGTTATTAAGAATGGAAGAAAATTTGTCAGGAATGTAAACTAAGCACTACAACAAGCACTTGTTGCAAAGAGACGGAAATATTCAGCAAGTTATAACTGAGGGGTTCAAATATTAGCCTCAACCTAAGGTATATTATTTGTTTTATTTTTAAGATTAAAAAAACCTGAACTTTTAGATTTTTAAAAAATAATTAATCAAACAGCAGCAGCACAAACTGCATTCTAGTGATTGCATAAGCATTATTTAAGAGACATTCTGTTCAACAATCTCATAGGAATATCTCACTTAAAAGAACTTATGATATAATTTCCAAACACCAGGCATGATCTCTGAGTCTTTTGAAGATTTAGTCCTTCTGTCTTGTAGCTTTCCTTTTAAAAATCTTTATCTTTGTTTCCAATGTGTAATTTATATGTCAGTTTTTAGAAAGATGCTAAATCATTTTTAAGTGGTAGGCTCAACTTTGCCTAAGCAAATATTTGTGACTACAACTTTGAATATTCATAAGTATATGACTGTTTATGCTAGCAACTGTCTATTGTGCAGCTTGTCTTATCTGTTTTAATAGGTTTTATTAAAAACATGCTTAACAGCAAGAATAAAATTGTTTCCTGCAATTTTAGATAACTTTTAAGAAATCTTGCTCTGTGTTGCTGACACCTCAGTCAAACTATGTACATGTAGTAATACAAGATATTATATAAGGGACTGAATGCAATGATTAGAGGATTAAGAAGTTTTGATAGATCTGTATTTGTACAGAAAAACTAACATTAGGGTGTTGTGTTCATTAACCTATCATGATGGAACATGATTCTTGAAAATGAAGGTCCAGCCTCATGTTGTGGAGAAGACAGAGCAATTTCTGCTTTATTTCCATCCCAGTTTAACAAAAGAGAAGAATAGTAAGGCATTATATTTAATAAATACATATTTTATATTGTTTTTCTATATTAAATAAATAGTTAACAAATGATCAAGAAGATTTTAGAATAACGTGCCAAAAGTAAAGATAAATTCACAACAGAAGATCCTCTCTTGCTGGGTGCTCTGATATCAATGAGAATCATCTAAAAAGCAGTGGAAGGAAATAGATTCAAGGGTTTGCACTAACATTCAGTTAGGGAAGTTTTTATTACACTGTTGGATAAAAGGTTAACTTCACATTATTTTACTGCTGTTCATTTGAACAGATTTCAAACAGTTTACAAAGACACAAGAATAACTCCTGGTTTTATTATCTAAGCTGTGTAGATACAAGAATCTGCCAGGGCAGATCATCTTGCAAAATGAGCTTATATGATATAACATCTGAGGGTATATCTACAGTGTAATGTACCAATGAAAAAAAACTGAGCTAGTGTTAAATGAGTTTCTAATGTGGAATAGTCTAGGTGTGGCAGGGTGGTAAATTATCCTTACACAGAGCTGGGCTATTACAAATAGGTTTCTACTGCCAAAACCAACCATTGAATATCTGTACTGTGCAAATGGCAGGAGATATCAGTGTGCTGTTACATCTGAGTTTCAGTCAGGACTGTAGTGATAAAATATCTTGTAGTGCCATCTACTTCAGGGCAATCTTAAAGTCCAGTTTTTCTGGACTTTAAAGACAGAGCTTTAGATTTATCTAAAGCTTCATGTACTTGGTCACTAAAGTAAACATCCTACTGAAAGCTTAGTCACTCCTGAGTTGTTTTAACTAGTTTTGAAAAGTATCATTCTTTACATTGAACCATTTATAAAATCAATGCAACTAGCTATCTTGTGAAGCAGTTGGAAAGATCAGTAAAGTACTTATAAGAGGTTCTTCAGTGCTCATTAAGTCTCAATTATTCATGCATGTCATTAAGACCCTCATCGTAGGACTGACCCTCCCTGCTAACAAGACATTGTTCCGAGAGCATTCTGATCCCACTAGCCTGACTGTATTTCATGTAATGTGTGAAATTCATTTTCAAACTAAGCTGGAAGCTGGGGTTCAAATCAGCAAAAACAGGACAAAAAAGGAAAATAATTTTGCTATGATCATGTACCACTAGATAGGCTAAAAAATATTTATCGTCAGTGAGTTGATTTCAGAAAGTCTGTTCTTTCTACTTTATAATCAGAGCTATTTCAGGAATTTTAGGACAATCAGCCGTGTTGGGATTGACTATCACTGAATATACATCGGAGTGGAAAGATAAAAAAAATCTTCTATATACAATTGCCAGTATTAAATGGGAACGTTTCAGAAGGTGGACAAGTAATACTTGCATAAACCTGTTAGTTACAATGCAAGTGGAATCTAAACTTGTGTAACAAAGTGGTCATTCTAACTTATTTAGCTGTTTCTAGAAGGAACTTTTTTTTTTTTTTTTTTTTTAAATCAGGTAGCAGCATTTGCATTGTGTTTCATCTTTTCAAGTTGCTGTGATAACATCTGCAATGACACAGTTAATGCTGGTGTCTCCACCTTAGAGCAGTCATGATACATATTTGTTTTGTATGTGCATGTATTCTCTTCGGCGTACCAGACAGAGCTTGCTCTTAATCTGGACAAATGCTGTTGTTTCTACTCTGTAAAGACAGCTTCACTATGAAAACTCTGCAATAGCTAATTCAGCTTTATCTCTGTGAATAATGTTTATAATTGCAGTTGCTTAATTTTTGTGCATCTTGGTATGTACATCCTTCTTTGGCTCTGGAACTTGCCCTCTAGACATTATAGTGCCCTAAATGTTCCCCTTCCTTGATAAAACTTAATGTTAGAAACTGTAGTCTACAATGCCATGCTCTTCAGAGGAGGAAGGATTTATAGTTACCTTAAGAAGTCAGACAGCATAGCTTATAGCACCACAAAGTCCAAGGATTCACAGTAAAACCCTTCCTGAACATGAATAAAGGAGATTCATATTTGGATGATTAAATGATTAGAGATGAGGAAAGTGTTCCATAGGAAGAGGATTTAAAAGATTGAAAGTGCTTACTTTAGAGAGAGAATGCAAAGGATTAAATATATATATCAAAAAAAAAAAAAAAGGGG
>JANHGN010003698.1:11520-25489 GCA_024605025.1 Megaceryle maxima | reverse complement strand
ATAGACAAAGCTGGTTTTGAGAAAAAGTGAGAGATTGCCCTAAGTTGTATGCTATCAAATTTAGAAAAGATACTGCTGGAGGAATGGAGCAATGCTGGGTAGGAAGTTGTAGTGGCAAGAAGAGCAGTGCAGTAAGGTGTATATTTGTTAGCAGCATTATGGAGGTTGGAGACCCTCAGAGGAAATTGCAAAGTGGTATACTCAAAAGTAACCACATATATTTCAAGCAGATATCTAAATAACTTTTATTCACGTTAATCTTAAAAGAGTATTACATAAATTACTCTTTGTAGTACAGCTATTCTAGCCTGTCCCATCCTGTTGTGTGTTGATTGATATAAGCAAGAGACTGATTAGACTTCCTAAATGCTACCAAATAATAAATGCGTTGATACATATATCATAGGTATATAGGCAGAGAGGCTGAATAACTTAAGATATAGCTACACCAAAACCTATAAAACTCATCATATAACTGAGATTTTAATAAAACAAATGAGTAAAACTGGCACAAGGTGCTCTTAGAGGAGAGTAGGCAAGTACTGTGTTGAACAAACTGAGTCTTTCAACTATCTGTATAAAATGCTCTGTGTAGATATGCCAGCAACCAATGCAGTGTTTCCAGGGAGAAGCTTTTGGAATCTGCTCCATTTCATCTAATTCAACAAATGAAACTTTAAATTTGGAAATAGTGGGAAAGTTTACATTCTCCTAAAGGAATGATATTTTATTTTGGGAAATATGGTATAAATACTTGATAGATTGAATTCAGTTTAGTCAGTGTCCAGAACACTGATTGGTGGAAACTTGGTGAGATATTGGACTGCAGCTAAAAAATTTAAATTATTCAATTCCTATCTTAAGAAACAGTTCTGTTAAAAACTGGCTCTTTCAAATAGACTTTATAGGTAATGATAGTGGCTGAAACAATAACCTCAATGCACCTTACAAAAATTCAGCAAGCAGCTCTTGATAGAATGGACTGTGTAAATGCAAATTTTATAACTCATATAATCAAACCATAGTTAAGGTTCCTTTATGATTCCAAGATTATGTCAGACAGCAGTGTTTCAACATGAAGAATACTGGTTGTTTATGATTAAAAATAAAATCTGTTTTTGAAAAACAGTGAGTGTACAGCCTGTTGTTGCTACTAGCTGTGCAATAGACCTGTTTCTAACTCTTGGATTTCTATTAACTTAAATAGGAAAGTTGTAGTACACACAGCAGGAAAGCCAGATTGTACTATAAATGGGACGACATTTTCCTAAGAAGCTGACCATAATAATCAGTCAGGCAAAGTTCCCATGGCACATTGAGAAAAAGGGAGTCTGTGACTGCACCATTTTTTCAGTTCAGAATTTAGTTCTGTTACATCCAGCTAAACTACATTACTATGGAAAGGAAATAAATTTTGGAATTAATAAGACAATTCCAATTCTTGGTTGCTGTATGGCAGGAATGATTCTAGCACTGAGACTTGAAAAGGCAAGGTGCAAACAGATGCTTAGCCAGTTGCAACCAGCTAAGTGTGTGTTAAAGACCTACTTTATATTCATGGAGACTATAGTTAATCAGAGCAAAAGCAAGTGCTACAGTATATATTGAGATCAACTTCCCAAGTCGATTCTGCTAAGACATAAAGGGAGCTGTTCATTCATGTTGAAAGTTAAAAAATTGAGAATTTAAATGTATTTGTTGTGCCTGAAGATTAATTTGGTTTCTTTGTTCCTAAAAGGGGGCCATGTATTTGTTATGCCCAAAAATGAATTTGTTTTTTTTGTTCTTAAAAGGGGGGCAAGCATACTGCAGGCTTGAACAGGAAGATATAATGAATAGAGCTAAGAGATCAGTAAATCTGAAGATCAGTAATGCAGTAAAGGCCATTGCAGTCTACCTAAGCTGTCAAAAATACTCTTGAGCTACTTGATAAAGTAAAACCAAACTGATTCCAGGTACTGTATTGCAAGGAGTCGCCCATTCAATAGATGAGTAGATGTGAGGTAGAGTAGAACTGGATTGATATGCTCTCTCAATTTGCAAGAAACCTCTCAGTAGAAGGGAATGTGAATCTATACTGGTCCTCAGGCAGTTACATAACATTTCCCAGAGAGATCACTCCAAACAAGCCAATTGCATGAATACTGAGAGGGGCATCTATATAAAAAACATAACCCAGCAATTGTAAAGTAATAAAGCAACATTATTACTCTGCACAGTTCACCCCTCTTGTCTTCTTTATAAGTTTTACTCTTTGATTTTACTATTTCCTTTATAACACACCAGTTACAGTACTAAATGGTGGAATTTTTACTTGATATATTGATGAGCAGTAGCATACTCTGCATCTCCTTATGGAGCAAGTATTAAATTCTGGTCTCTTTGTCTGTTCTAGTCACTGATGGACTGAATGCAGATCCTTTGGCTTTTTTCTTTCCAATGCTTGAATAAGACAGTCTTTTCTTGAAATATCAGTGCACCAAACTCTTCACAATAGGAGGAAAAATCTTTTGCAATAATGTAAGTGTGACAGCTTCTTACATCCCAGTGTCCTACTAATCCTATTGCTGGGAATTCTGAGCTCCATATTCCTTAATGACATTCCTAAACAATTAAAAATATTTGATATTTGCTTTTTGGTGTCCGCACAATGAGCAAATACCAAAAGCTTCATAAAAAGTACATGAAACAAAAAGAAACTTATAGGAAGACCGGGGAAAGATAAGTTTCAAATCTTTGATTTAGTTTATGCAAGCTATATTGTTCCTTTGAAATATCATCTGTGTCCTGGTTTGAGTGAGAACAGAATTCTGTTCAGTGATTTTACCTTTCAGCTCAGTACTTCTAACTGCACTTTCTGAAGTTAGCAGCCTGTTTTCACAGGTTCTGCTTCTAGCAGTGATAACACCCTGTGTTAGAGTTACTACCAAGGATTGGTGTGCAGACCAAGGTCACTGCTGGATCTTGTGTACCATATTGGGGGGTGCAGGAAAGTGAAAGGCAGCACCTGCAGGGAGGAGCAGACAGGGCAGGTGACTCCAAACTGACCAACAAGGGATTCCATCCCATATACCTCATATTTGGTATAAAGCAGAGGGATCTGGAGGGTCTTTACTTGGCTCTTCTCCCCTCTTGGACAGCTTTGCCAGCTTTACATGTCAGGTCCTCTTTTGGTTCCTTCCTCAGAGCACTCAAGAAGGACTATGTCCATTCTGCCTTCGATCTCAACTGGTGTGTCCCTGATTCTTGTACCACAATCCAGTTCCTGAACACAGCTCCCGTCTGCTGTGGGGCCCAGTCTGGGACTCCCCTGGTGCCTGCTCCACAGCATCAGTGGTGACAGTGATGTAATTACCATCAGGGGTGTTGGGTTCAATACTGGTTTTATACATATCTGTATATATTCCATTTTTATTATTATTTCCATTTTCATTAAAGCTGTTCTACTTTCCTTTTCTAATGGCTAAATCTCTCTCCCTTATTCCCTTTCTCTTCCCCTTTGGGGAGGGAGGGGGGTTAACAGAATGTGTCTGAAAGGGTCTAAGGAGCTGCCCTGACCCTAAACCCTGACCTAAATCTGATCTTTTAATACAGAATGTTTTTTATGTAAAAAAACAACCTGTTTTAAACATTTAATTTTATCTTTAGTCTAATTTATGTAGGTCTTGCAGACTAAAAGTAGACAATATGTAACCATTTTCCAACTGTTACCACTGGAAAAGATCATTCTTATTTCCTCCCAAATACTTTTCAGATTACTTAAATGAAATTCAGTGAGTTTAGACACGTGACTAATTACAGTGAGATCTCACAGGGATTACAACTGCAGCAAGAAGTAAACCATATAGTTAATTCTCTGCAGTAATCCAATTGGGGTTGATCTGGTTGAATTTTAAGTAGTTAAAACTGCTCTAGTTGTCAAGCAAATGGTAAATTCTATGGATTGTGAGAAATCTTCTTTTCAAGGCAAAGCTGAGATGGAGTTTGAACTATAGTGTTTAAATGACATCTCTGAGCTAGAGGAAGATGGATTTTCATCCTTGTTCTAATTAATATTTATACAAAGTGGAACAGAATCAACAGGAGTAAATTTAATACTTTCCATTTTGAGGTATGTTTGTGTATGTGGCTTAAGACAAGTACATTCCTATAACATCCAAAAGAAGATGAAATGTTCAGGGCTGCAGAGGATCTAGGCTTTGACTTGCATACCAAGTGACAAGCACATATATCTCTTTGTGAATCTAAAATTAATGATTTAGAAATTGATGTCTCAGGTTGCTAGCTGGAGAATATAGAAGCCCAAATTCCACTTACCTGAAAAGAAAATTAGGATCCTAGGAGATTAAGTTTCTTGAAAATGGTACTTATATGTGTAAGTCACCTTACATTTGCATAGTACGCTATCTGCATTATAATCATTTCTTGTCTAGGCACGAGACTTGAGAAGTCATGCAGAGATGGTGACTTAGAAGCCTTGAGAACTGACAGTATTTGAAAAAAAAAAATCACTAAATTGTATGTGTTCTGAACTTAGATTTCTTTAAAATTTATTCAGAATTACATGTCACTGATGGAAAACATGAGATCTGTTCTATCAGTTTTGACTCTCATAAAACATATAATGAATTTTAAGTGCCTACGTAGTTATTTAGAATAATTTTTGTTGATCTTATGCAAAGAAAGGCTATATGAAATGAAATGATAGAATGCACATACACCTAGCAGTTCAATAGATAACACTATTGGCTATAAGAGGAGGATAAAATGAAATGTAAATTCATATGAAGTCTTACCATCACTTGAAGTGAAGGACATACACTCATTTAGCAGTTTAGGAATTCAGCCACACAGTAGGGGATGAGTAATCCAAGTTCAAAAGGCACTCCATATGATAAAGGAAAAGGTTAAGAAGTGATTCTCAGTAGTATTTAAGACTATTTTTACCTTGCCTTTTCCTTTCAAAGCTGAACAGCTTTGCAGCATATGGAGTAGTGGTAATATAGAATATCCTACTATGAAATAAATAAATCGTAAGGGAATTCTTCACTGCATATGTTTTGGTTTGCCAGCGGAAATTGCCTCAGTCAATGGGCCACAGTTTATTTCAGAAGAATCTGACATGTTGTTAGGTCTAAATGCAGTGAAGTATGACAAAGTTGCTTCATTTCATGAAGCATCAAATGGAGCGGTGGAACATTTTTTTTCAAACCATTAACCTGACAATCTCACTAACAATATACTAGCAGAAAGCTGGAGTCAGTTTGGTGGTGTTTTGTTTTGTGTTGGGTTTTTTTGTTGGGTTTTTTTTTGTTTTGTTTTGGTTTGGATTTATTTTTTTTATTATTTTTGTTGTTGTTGTTGTTGTTGTTTTGGTTTGGTTTTTTGGTTTTGTGTGGTGTTTTTTTGGTACAAAAAACCCTCTGTATGTCACAATAAAGAAAACAGTTAGCAGTTTTTAAATAGACGAGGAAGCCCTAAGGCTTATGCTCTTACCTTAACACAGTGCTTGTGGCCTATTACAAGCAGTAGTAACACTGTATTTACTGAGTTACAAGGCTACAGAGTGTTAGAAGATTTTATGGCTGGAGTAAACAAAATACTGGCCTTGTTAAAGCACTACCCTTTGTGGAGTCAATGGCAAAATTCTCACTTGCATGGAGAAGAAGGAGTGGTTTGCCTTCCTTGGTCCACTCCTGGAGGTTAGAAAATGCTCAAGAATTTGAAATTCTGAGTAAAGCAAAGAGGAAGCTGAGCTGAGAGCAACAAGTATAATAAGCAAATGTGTCAGACAAGTCCTCTGAAGAGTTTGTTTTCCTTCTTTTTCATTCTGTCATGGGAAAGTGCATGGCATTGTAGCTAAAAGCTATTACAAAGACTAAAATGAGCAAGCAATAATGATTCATAATGAGAACAATAGGGTTTTGATGTTCTATAGGGATGCATTGCTCAACTGACAATCAAGGTATCAATACCTGACTCACTTTTTTTACCATTGATTTATTATGTGGCTATTTCTATCATCCATACAATAAATATTTTTATTTCTTCTTGGCATTATCTAATTGGTTATAATAGCAGCAAAATTTAGTTCTTTCTGTGTGCCCACATGGTGCACAGTACCATGGCATCACAAAGAACCCCTAATAATACTGTAAATAACAAAATAAAGATTAATATTCTAAGCTGTCCAAACATACATGCAAGGTGTGAGGCAATTTTAATCACTTAAAGCTTTTAAAATTGTAAATTGTTTGAGAAAAAAAATCTTGACTGAGTCTAGCAGAGCTCAGAAAATAGTTACACTTCTGAAAATTACAAAGTAGGCCTCACAATGTGAACTATAATGAGTGTCTAATAAATCTTTCAAAGCTACAATTTAAAATGTGAAGTTTTATTTTCAGGCCTTCCAGTGCTTTTTAACCCCATTATTTTGTTTTCTTTTTTTGGATTTTACTTTACTTGGGATTGTATTTTTTCCTTGTTTTTTGGATTGGTTATGACTTTCATAACTCAGCAGTGAAAGAAAATCTGTTGATCAATTTTAGAACATTACAGATGGGAGGTTCTCATATGGTCTAGTTTGCGATAACTACATTTATGTTAACATATCTGAGACGATTTATACTGAGACATACCCCCTGTGTTTTAAAGGTAACATTTTCCTGTGTATTAAACAGTAGATTTGCTGAGGGGAGGGACTCCTAGAGGCCAGACCCCTCTCCCTTTCTTTTAGGTGTGGCACATCTATTCCCCATCACACAATATAGCTGCACAGCTCTGCAC
The DNA here is from genome assembly GCA_024605025.1 of Megaceryle maxima. Taxonomy (NCBI): domain Eukaryota; kingdom Metazoa; phylum Chordata; class Aves; order Coraciiformes; family Cerylidae; genus Megaceryle; species Megaceryle maxima. The sequence goes on along the minus strand of JANHGN010003698.1, from coordinate 18,703 downwards.
AATCTCCTTTCTCTTCTGCCTTCATATCTCTCATTCACACTGTGACTGCATCTGTCTGATATATTGAAATGACCAAAAAGCTTAGGGTACTATTAATAACCTTTTGGTGAATGGTGGTTTTGAAAATCATCTCAGTCACTCTGTGTTCTGACTACAGACAATTTAGTCAAAGAGCAGTCTCTGAGTTCTTTGGGGAGAAGTATCACTGTCAAGTTCAGTGCTGCTGGTAAGGTCATCAAGGAGATGGTCTTAAATGACAGTGTCGTGAACTTGCCAACTGATTCTTGCCAGCTTGCTGGGGTTCTGGCCAAACCCTTCAGGATGATGGACAGGACAAGTACAGATGAAGCCTTTGCCCTGTTGCAGCTAGAGAATGGCTAATGATGAATAGAAATTACACCCAATACAATATATTGCATTATATTTTATAAACACAGCTGAGCTGTCTCCAGCTTACTTGTGTGCCTGAATAACTTTCCTTTAAATAAGTGTTCTTAACAGATATTCATACCGATGAATGTATATATTATTTTTCCCAACGGCTCCTATTCACTAAATACTGAGATTCTACCAAATAAACTCAGTAGAATAAATGAAAATATTTAAGAATTTGTAAATAGATGTTCATGATTTTATAGTACATCTTGAACTCTGTTTAATTGAAATAATTATTTGGGAAAAATTATGGACAGTCATATGCAGTAGATTTATTGAGAACCTAATTTAGTACAATGCTGAGACTAAAGCTACTCTCTCATAATCTGAGTATGTAATTTTAGTTAATATTAAAGAGTTGTGTGTGCACAAACCGAGGATGCCCGTATCCCCGAGTGCTTAATTGCTGTATTCAAAATTATTCTTCTTACAAAGGATTTAATATTAGGGTTGTTCAAAATTACATGTGGCTTAACTTTAGCAAATAATGTTCGATATTATTTGGCCATTATTTAGAAAAGTTGTTACAAGAAATGGTTAAATAAATGACATCTATTATATACATAGGATCACTGTTAGCTTCCTTCCTTGCAATATTCTCAAATTTTACACTAATGTATGCTGTGGAAGAATCACTTTATCTATGTTTGTTTTTTTGCAGTTTTTTATTGTTGGTGAGTTTTTTTTATCTATAATTTATCTATGTAGGTTCTCAGGAATTAGAGTTTTAAAAATTTCATAATATTCTCCAAGACTGAAAAGTCAGAAGATAATTCAGGTCAGAAAGAACACTGGGAGGTTTCTTGTCCCAGCCTTTTCTCTAAGCAAGGTCAGCTATAGGCTCAGACTATGCTTCCCAGAATTTTATACAGACAGATTTGGAAAAACTCCAAGGATAGAGACCGCAACAATATACAAAGATATATACACAGGATAGGAATTTCAGTAACAAATATATATATGCTCTGACTACTACAGGCTCCCCAGATTAACTGCACCTTTGCAGTCCCACCCTAAAAGCTTGTTGTATGTTCAGAGGTAGGTCTGTTGCAAGTGGTTAGAATTTACCCCAGTCAGTATCTCCTAGATGCTACAGGTTATCTGAGCAGTGTGAAATACTGGCTACTTAGCTTCACCCTCTCAGCTAATGGTCAAGGGTATAGTTGTACTGAAATGAGAGGGATTAGACATATTTGTTCCCATTAAAGATCAGGTCAATTAGCATGTGGTTAGCCTTTTAGCTGGAGAAGTAAGTACATGCAATTTAGCAAAGTGCCAAGTGATTGAATTGATTGGGTTTGGCACTTAAAGTGCCAGGAGGAAGAGATGACTTTCTTAAGTGCCCAATGAGGGGATATTATACTTGACAAGCAAATGTCAGCACTATTATAACTAGCAAAACAACCCTTATGCAGAAGATGTTTATAAAATATATTTACATTAATGCTAATAATAATAAAAATTTAGGTTAGTGAGGAATACAAGCACCATCTGTAACTGTAAAACAGTAACTGCACGGATTGGCACTGGCTCAGCTATCTTCAGAAATTTTAGTCCTTTCATTAATAATGCCCCAAGAAGCCTCTGCAGAAATAGTTACATTTTTATTTCAGCAGAAGATAGGCTCACACTGAAGATGGTTTTGTTCTGACTGAAGTGTGAGGAGCAGCAGAAGTATTTAAACTTGCTCATTTGTAGAAATTAAATACCTGATTATGTTGGAGATATTTAAAGATCTTATCAAGGCGAGTTCCAAAGCTAAACATTTCAGTGCTGTGCTCTGCAAGTCTTTGTATATCTTCATCCCCTTACTGCTTATCTTGGTAGAGATTTGGGTCAAACATTTTTCTCATTTGCAGTAATGGAGTTCACAACTGTTTGTTTTATAGGAAACTAGAAAAACACTTGTACAGTGTCCAGAAAGTAAATTAAATAGTTAGAAATAATAAAAACTGAAAATGCGTACCATGTACTGCATTGGAAAGATACAGAGCAATGGTTTAATGGTCTGACTGGATTATGAATAGCAGACATTACAGTGCATTATTAGCCTGGTTTTTGAAGCAATTATAGATTTTTCAAGCTCTTTTTTTCTTTTGCTTTTTCATGAGCTAAGGTTTAGCTCTTAACTTTTCATAAAAAAAGCTGCAGTCCACTTGAAAGTAAATAAAATCATGAAATATGTTTTCTACAAGAGGATGAAAGCAGGAATGTAATCACCAGTAACTTACACACATACTCTGTTTTTCTCATCAGATGTGTTACTGAATAGAATGGCTTGACTTTAGCAATTTTAATGTCTTCTAACAGCATATGACAAATGTGTCATGAATAATTAGATGTTACTAACTACTGAACAGTGCTTAATTCACTTACCTGATGGTACATTTGCCCTTTCTATCTGACAGCTCAAGTTGAATAAATGCTATCTCTGGCTTTGAATCACTAGCTGCATAGGGCAGAAAGGCCAGACTTTCACATCATGGAGTGAAAACTCTTTACGCTGAATAGTAATGCAGCTCCTCAGTTTGTACTATTTGAAGAAAACTGCCTGGATGGTCAGTGGTATGAACTGCTACTGGCCTTTACTCTGTGAGTAGATGATGTGCTGGCCTCATGGTTTTAATGCAGGTGAGACATGAATTAACTTTAATAAACTAAAAAAAGGGTTTCTCAAGATATATAACTATATGTCAGGATTCTACCTGTTAATGCAGCAGACAGGTCCTCAGCTATTGATAATTCCATTTCATTGAAGTAAAAATTTTCTGCTACTTCCTGCTACCTATAAACTTGACTGCATTGTTCGGTGTGTACTGCCCTTCAAACCTTTAAATATACTAAAACTTACAAACTCTTTTAAAAATACAGATGGGACTGTACTGGGGGTGTGTGTGTGTTTAAAAAAAAAAAAAAGAATTAAAAAAATGCTGTATTTGTTTTAAATTTGTAAAGTTGGGTTTACACTACTGTGCTGGCTTAGAATTTTCTTCACACATGTCTATAAGGCAAATAAAATCAAATTTACAGCTGGAATAGAATTGATTACTTAGCATCCATTGCCAATGTTGCCAACAATTTACATTTTAGGCAGAAAATAAGGTCATACTAAGGGCAAAGTCTCTGCTCCAAATGCCATTGAAATCAATGGAAACTTTCACACTGACTGCAGAATACTTAAAGGTCAGACTCTAAAGTCCAAATTCTCATGCTGGAAAGCTGCCCAGTGCTCAGGATTGGCCACTGAACAAATAGGCACGGAAAGAAACTCACATCCTGTAACAGGCAGTAGTATTTTAACAGTAAGCTGTAGACAGAGGCAGCATTTTGCTCTAGAGTAAACAGTGGGGGAAAAGGGAAGAGAAAGTTTTTTTATTAAACAAACAAACAAACAAAAATATTAATGTAATTTTAAAGAACAACAATCCAGTGTGAAAGTACAGTGATCCAGTGTGTTTACTGTGATTAAAGGGAAAACTGGTAAACAGAAACATTTTAGGGGAAAAAAAAAAAAGAACATGGATGATTTACTCTGCAGAAAGTCTGAATTTGTAGTTCAAACTATGCTTAACTCCATGAATGAAAATGGAGGTTGCTTAATAAGAGGAAAAGTAAAAAAGAAAGTGAGGTGGCAGGGGCTTCCGCATGAAGATCATGATAGAGATTTTTTTTTGTCTTGTTGCATCTTCCGCATCTGTGAGAAAGCAATTTGTAATCATTCCTAAAGTTAAACCTAATTTAAAGCACAGTGAAGTTGATGGAATGTTAAAATGGTAATTTTTCTTTTATGAATCTGTCTGTTAAATTTTGTATTTTTCAGCATGTACTATCTAGTCTCTTTTATTGCTTCTTAGGAAAAACACTGTTTATATGCTTGAAAAATGCATCTTGAGAATAAGATGGGAGCTTTTCCATTTACACTGAGGAAACAGGAATTAAAGAAGCTTTGAAATGTACTTTCTGCTGTTGAGATGTGGTGCAGCTTTTTCTTCAGGGAGGCAGGTATGTAGTAAGAGAAAACACAGTGTCTTTGCTGAAAGAAGTGAATGTTTTGTCATGGGAAGACGTGACTGTAGGAGAAGAATGAGCAATTGTTCATTCACAGCAAGAGAACTATTAACTAAACAAATAAGATTACTCATTTTCTAATTGATGTGAATGCACTTAGCATACATGTATAAATATATTTATGTTATACAGTATAACTCAACTTGTCTTGGTCTTGATCCATAAAAGAGAAATCCTGAGTTTTCCTTCCCATTCATTGGGAATGGAAAAAATATTTATTTTCTTTTTTAATGTTTTCTTAAGTCTATGAGAGGCATCTACCCACAGTATTATGTAGTCTGGGTTTTTTGTTTGTTTCATTTTAAATGAGAAATGGGGAGACACTGTAATTATATTACAGGTACTTGAATTCAGAGGCCAACTGTAAAAAACATTTTATATCTTTTTATATAAAAAAGGAATTACAAAATTTTTATTATTCACTGCTTCACAGGATACATTCATTCATAAGATGGACTTGATAATGCCTATTGTGAGTTTGTGTCTGCATACAATAACCTATTTATCAATGATAAAGCAATTTACCCATTTCAATGATCATAAGTTATACCTGTGATGAAGCATAATTAAAATAGTAAATGTAAGGAGTTTCTTCTACCATCACTTACATGACTATTGGATTAGTAAACTCTTCAAGACTATGGTTATATCTCCTCTGTTGGTTCAGTCCTGTGCTTTTCAGTGATATATGATATCTTTACAGTTAAAGCATTCATTATTTTATTTCTGTGAATATTTACGGCACTCTAATCCAAACTGTGGTTGCTCAGTATTTTCATCCTCAATACTGTCTGGAACGTGACTCTTTAAAAATGTAAAATACATCCAGTGATCATTACACTGAGTAGTTTTTGTGCATTCTCTGCTTTTGTTGGATCTAGTACCAGATGGGCTAAGGTTTGTGTGATCATTTCCTCTAGATGCTTCCTAATGACATTATGTATAGTCTACAGAACCTATTGGTCCTGTGGAACTTGTAACTGGAAAGATCCCTTGCTTCTTCCCAAATAGCAGCTGCCCTTTTCTGATCAGGTATGGGTGTGATAGTCAACTTGCTCTCTTGGTTTTCATATCCCCGAAGCTTTTGTAGCATTTCATTATCATTAGGATTTCCAGAATCCTCTCTATCTCCTGCAAGGAGGTAACAAATTTAAATTTTCTCTCTTCACTGTGTAAAGGTAATCTTACTTTTTTGGTAGTGTGAAATAATGAAAAGGCTTTCAGACAGTCAGTGTATTCAATCTCATAAATTATTTCAGCATATTTGTATGTTATTTTACCAAGCAAATACTGTGTTCTAGATATATTGATCATTATAATTTTTAAAATTTTTTCTGACATATATTGTAGCAGCATTAAAACTTTACAGCAGCGCTGAAGGAACTCATGCCTGTAGCTAGATGGAAAAGTAATATGGTGACTTCTCTGCATTCACAATAAATTTTCTATGCTGTTTACCCCAAGGCTCTTAGTATTGAGTGAAATGCACTCCTTAATCAGACATGAGACTTCATTGTAATTGTAAATCTGTAGTCAAAAAGAACCTTGACAGTACTTATGATACAACTGTACTATGTTCCAAGTTGAACAGTTATAACTCAGTGTTCAGTTTAATATGGAGTGGAAAGATTTATCCTTACCTGCAGTACACAGAACCTCAAACATGGCCTTGCATGTTTTGAAACTAACCATTGTCTGTGCTTACATACACATTACACACTACTTATATAGACAGTCATGTACATGAATTTAAGGCTGCTATGTCATAAATGCATGGAATAAAACCTGTATTGTAGGCCTTCAAAATTAATGTTGCTAAGGATTGAGTTGTTTGGCTATTCAAGTGACCAAGTCACTTCAGTTTCTCTTTACAGGGAAACAGTCTCTTCTGTAAAATGATCTGTGAAAAATTGAGTAGCATTTAGATGAGATGAGTTTTGAGGAAAGATGGCTGGCTGATAGGAAAACATTTGTCGTGTTCTGGGTTTGAGTGCTGCACAAGTTGGTTTCTTAACACTCTGGGACTGCTGCATGTACAGAATATATTTAAAAAAAAATAGATACAAAATATTTAATAACAGTTGCATTATGTTAGTAGGAATATTAAAGTTACCAATACCTCGTTGTCTGAGAACAACCTAGATCAAAACTACCTATCTCAGAGCATGGGAACTGTAGTTGAAGGCAGGCTTCATACCAGACAATTTTCTAACATATTTTGCTGTATATTTTGCACTTGAATGTAAATTCAGATCATCAAATTTCTCATCAAGTTACTTGCTTCAATTGTCCTTTGGTCCCATCTTATGCAGCATAGTTGTTAACCTCTGTGTAAAGGGAGCATGATGTATTTGCAAAGCAGCAACAACAAAAAAAATTATAGCATTGCACAACTAATCCATTTGTTTAGACATGCAAAATACAGAGTATCATGACAAATACTGGGCTTGGGTGAAGCAAGGAGGTTTCTTCAGCAATCAGTTTTCTATTCCTGGTTAAAATACTAGTAGTAAATAGCTTAAAATCACAGACACACCAGTGTTCACCAAATTTGTGTTCCTCATCTGTTTCCATTTATTATAAGCATCATAGAGGTTATGGCTAGTGTCACGGTTTAGGGTCAGGGCAGCCCCTTAGACCTAACAGACGCTCTCTGTTAACCCCCCTCCCTCCCCAAAGG
>JANHGN010003697.1:13334-43481 GCA_024605025.1 Megaceryle maxima | reverse complement strand
TTTTTCCCCTCCAGAGAATTTAAAGATAGAATAAAAAAAAAATAAAAAAAAAATCTAGCTACAATCTGAGAAGGTCAATCTAAGGATCAAATCCATGAGAACTATGGAATGGCCTTCAAGGTACAGCACATAGCAGAGGACATGCTCAAGCTTCTCATGGAAGGCATTATTATGAACAATGCAGAGCAGCAATGTGTCGCTTTAAGTGCACCCAGCATTTATTACCATTGCCTTCCTAAACACAGTCACACATCCCTTCCTCATCTGGAGTTAGACCTGGCTTCCACAGCCTTCTCCAGACCACCTCCACAGGCTGTTGCACCTTGAGAAGTGTCCAGACCATAGGTTCCCGTGAGGTGAAGGTTTGGAGATTTGGTGTGTGGAATCTGGCAGAGTGTTTCAATGGTCTGGAGAAGAGAGGGTGGGGTAAAATCTTTTTATCCTATGGAAAATGTTATTATTGCAATGAAAATTTTCTGCCATTATGAAAGGCAGCCTTCCCAGAATGGAAAGGAAGAAAATTCAGTCTGATTTCCTGGAAAAATCAGTCTGATGGCCAAGAAGTGTTTAAGAGTCAAGACTATTACCCAGGGAAGCTGTGGATGCCCCATCCCTGGAACTGTTCAAGCCCAAGTTGGACTGGGCTTTGAGCAACCTGGTCTAGTGGGAGGTGTCCCTGCCCATGACAGTTGGGTTGGGACGAGATGATCTTGAAAGTGCCTTCCAACCCAAACCATACTATGATGCAATGATTCTGTCCTCCAAGCTGGACAAAGCACAGTCTCTTGTGCAGCTCCCCCACCTCCTCTGAGCATTCTCTTTACAACAAAGCTACTATTTCCAGTCTGTATATGGGAAGTGAAGCCAAAGTGAAGCCCATGGTGGGAAACTCCTTGTGTGGGTGTATCCACGTGTGCCCGTGAGCGTGAGAGCACATTTCTGTGTGCTTACACACTTACCACCACGTTCTCACCACCCTGTTACTACCACCAGTGATATTCTAAATGGTCACGCCTGCAGCAGCAGTCACGTGGGTGCAATAAGTAAGACAAATAAAAACCTCTTGCATGGTAATTTACAAATAAAAGTTCATTTTCCTTTAAAGGAGGCACACAGCCGTGTGTGTGTGTGTGTGGAGAGGGAATTCCTCGACTTCACCGCCAAAGGAGGCAAGGGACATCGTGCCATAATTTGACCTAATTTTTGTCTAAATACAAAATGACCTGTTACGGCATCCCAGGGAGAATATGAATTAGCCCAGGTCAATAGGAGGTCAAATAGATAGGGTGCTAAAATCCCTTTACTACTTTGTAGTCTCTTATGCTAATTCAGTTCCCTTCTCTGTGATAAACAAAGCCAGTTGAAAGTAGATAGCATCACACAGTGATGGGTCCCAAAGCTACAATTTAATACAAATCTAGTAATTCCATTATACAACATATCCAGTTCATTTAGAGGCAACGAATACTTAAGAAGGTCCAGGATTGAAATACCTTAGCTGATACTTTAAAAATATAAATAAGACAGCAAAATTTCATTTGGCACATAAACCTAATAGATATGCGTGACAGAAATTCTGGCTGTCCTCTGAAATGATGCTCAATAGCAAATTGTAGGTCCTAGGTCCTTGTGCACCAATGTCACAGGATTTTTCGGCATATAATCAGTAGATACATGCATTAAAAAAAAAAAAAAAAATCCTCATTGTTCTCTCTTTGCAAAAAGTGATATTACACGAGTCTAATGAGAATTACTGATTTAATAAAGCTGAACCTTTGGCAGTGTCTTACAGGCTGTGCTTTTCACCTTGGAATGGTTTTACAACAGTCCCCAGCCAAACCCCTCTCAAGGACATGTAACACCTCTGGGGCAGAGGGGAGGAGAGTGGCATTGGCCAGGAGCATGGAGACAAACTGATGCTCTTGGGAAGTGCCTCTGTGTCTCTGATATTAACAGGGATGCAGGCAGTCTGAGGCTGAGGACGAACCTCCTGACTCACTGGTTTGCAGGCAACGGCGAGCAGCCTCAGAGAAATTGCCTTGCAAAGTCTCAGGGTTATTAGGAGCTACATAAAATTAGGTAGGAGGGTCGTACGCAGACAATTAGAAAGACCTAGGAAAGAGATGCTGTGAACAGCTGAAGACTCAATGTTGCTGGCCTATGTGCTCTCCAAGAGAGCAGGTTATGGCAGGAAACCCCCAGACAACTTTTATGAATCATTAAAAGCTGCTGAATTTCTGTCTGGTGAACAGGAGTGTGAGGCTGGTTAGTAGGAAGAGAGGGAGAGAAACTGCAGAATAGCACAGGGGAAGAGACACATGATTCAGAGAATCACAGACTGGTTTGTGTTGGAATGGGTGTTTCAAAGTCATGTAGTCCAACTCACCCTGCAGGGAGCAGGGCCATCTGCAACTAAAGCAGGTTGCTCAGATCCCAGTTCAACCTCACCTGGAATGGTTCCAGGGATGGGGCAGCCACCACCCTCTCTGGTGAACCTGAACCAGGTCCCACCACCCTCACAGTGAAGAATTTATTTTTCTAGTCTAAACCTCCCTCTTTCAGTTTAAAACCATCGCCCTTGTCCTGTCACAACTGCTAAAAAGTCTGTCCCCATCTTTCTGACAGGCCCCTTGAAGCACTGAAAGGCCACCAGAAGGTCTACCCAGAGCCTTCTCCAGGCTGAACACCCCCAACTCTCTTAGCCTGGCCTCCCAGCAGAGGGGTTCCATCCCTTGGATCATTTTTGTAGCCTCCTCTGGACCTGCTCTGAAAGGTTCGTGTCCTTCTTAAGCTGAGGACTGCAAAGCTGGAGTCAGCACTGCAGGGGGGTCTGACTAGAGCAAAATAAAGAAGAAAGGAGGAATGGAGAGAAGAAAAAGGAGGAAAGGAGCAGATGTAGCATGGACAGAGAGGACCAGCCCAGCGGCATTATTGACGAGTGCAAGGGGCCATGTGCCAGCAGATGAGGTGCACCTCAGCCTGACTATTAATAACCAGAAAGAAACACCTGAGCACTTTGGGGTCAGTAAAGTTGACACTAATACTGAGAAGCTGTAAAACATCTATGGGAATAACTGCTTTCCAGCATAAATTCTGCCTGGTATGGCACAGGTGATGTGTTACTCCAGGTAACTGGAGTACACAGGAGAGACCAGAGCCTTCAGATGGAGAAACCACAGGAAAAAAGCCAAACATGTAAATACCTTGCAATGAAATAACACGCCCTAAAGCACGGTCAGTAGATCAAGGTGAGACTGAATTCATACCTGTCCCAGGAGAAAAACAGTGTAAATACTTAGAATAGAAATCTCTAACTGCCCAAATATGAATCTGTATGGGTGCAGCTCAAGATGTGAACACAATCTCCATAAACAATTTGTGATATCCGATGGATGAGGACCACCAGAGTAGTTTCCAAGCAGCAAGACCCAGCCAGTCATCTGACTGTAACAGCCTAGGGCTCAGTGTACAATACCTATGGGAAACTTTTTATTTAGAGCTTAGACTGTTGTAACCAATGCTGGGTTCTGTTCATATCCACTGTTAATGGCTAACGTTATGAGGGAGGGAGGAAATTATCCCTTTAAGATCATGGAAGAACCAGTTGAAAGCAGCAGTTGTTAAGTGCTAAGGCTCAGGTAGCACAATGCTCATTGGGACTCAAATATGGAAAGCAGACATTTGTCAGGCTCCTCGGCTTTGAGAATTTCGTGAACCTGTCTAACATAAATTATCAGGGATTAACAATGAAAAGTGAGGTGGTTATTCAACTTCAGGCATCTGACCTAGGTGTCTAAATCAGAGACATGAGCTCATCAAGGATATTCCTGTGAAGGCAGTCTGTGTTCTCTTCCATTTTCTCATGCAATTGATGCTTCTTCAGGCTACAAGAGAATTTAACCCTCCTGGTTGTGGTTTCTCTCAATTTTAGCAACTTCTATCCATGGCTGGGTATAAAAGTTCATGTGTCCTAGAGTTTTGCTTTGGGTTCCAGGTTTCAGTCTGAATCTCCAGGCAGATACCTACCAGCTAAGATCAGGGCTTTAGGTCTCACTTAAAAATGACAGGTCTGAGCTTCATTAACAGGGACGCACTGGAAACTCCTTTCAGTCAGTTTTGGCTGAGATCAGAGAGCTGTTAAAATTAACCTGCTTAGGGAACAAGCCACAGGAGAAGTCAAAATCCTCTGAAGAGCAGTGGAAGTAATCCTCTAGCCATCAAAGTACTGAAATGCAGGGTTTGCTGTAACTCCCCATTGCAGGAGGTGTAGTACATAGCTGGGAGAAGAACCACAGCATGGACCCATCCCTGCTCATTTCTAGGTCTGGGTGACAAACCTGTGGCTTGTTATGAGATGGGAGCTAATTGAAGAGGAGGTTGGACTTCTGTTGGTCAGGCTCTCAGGAGCTGCAGCATGCTCGTCCTTTTCTCCCAGCTAAAAGGAGGGTGGCAGAAGGGTTTGGTTAGAGTTTGTGGGTTGCTTGGAGGTAGGGAGGAGTTTTGGCCCTGGGAACAGGAAATCATCTGGCTCTCCCTGGGAGAGGTAAATACAGGTGGGGAGCAAATGGCCCCGCAGCAGGAGGATGGGAGTCCTGAGGAGTATTTTGCAACTTAGAAGAAAGTACACTTCTTCTGAATGGACTTTTTTGCCTTTCTACTTGACATCCTCTTTCTAGGTGAGTGCCAATGACCTTTTCACACGTCCTCTATGAACTGTGTGTCCTGTTCACCAGACCTTCTTTGTAGAACACTGCAGGCTGTAAGCAATCCAGTGAGTCAATAGCAGATCAGCCATGTCAGATGGCAGATTTTATTATTTTTTTAATTACATCATCACTTGGATAAAGATGTGCTTTTGGAGGGGTAATAGCACTTTTTTTTTTTAATACTGATAAAGTTCTGGTGTGACTATTAGCTTTTTTTATAATCTTGCTAAAGCTGAGTTAGTGAAAAGGTTGTAAACCATTGTTGCTTTTTTTTCATGCTGATTGTGAAAGCAAGCAATGCTTAGGTGTAGACCTATGAATTTGAATTTATGTCACATGAAGCTATGAGAGAAATGTCTATCTGTCAGAAGATATCCTATTTTAGGCGGTTCTGCACACTATGTTTAGAGGCTGTATCTTGGTGGTAGAACTCCCGAGTTGTGTTATAAACTATGTTTCTGATCTTGGGTAAAAATTATGTTTTCTTCAAGAAAAGCAATTTCTAAATTAGAGACAAAATGCCTTTAATTATTATTATTTTTAATAGACCCTTACTGTATCTTAGTAGTGTTTCATGATTTATACATATGTATAATTCTCACTTTTCTCTGTGGCCTTATAAAAATTGCAGTCTAGTTCTTACAAAAGGTCTGAATACATAAAAGTGCTAAGAAAATTTCTGCGTTGTGTGTTCTCCACTCTCACTAATTCTCCTCTCCAGCCAATGAGAAGGTTATTTTATGGTTTGTCTGCAGTTTTATGGGCTCTTATGAATTACCAGAGGAAACCCATAATGGAAAGATACTCTTATTTCATGGGGTGTGCACTGAGATACGTGGCTGGTCTGATCCCTTCCAGAAGCAAGAACTGTAATTATGGGACTCTGAAAATTTTCTGCCCACTTTACTCTGAAGTGAGACAACTATGAGTCACTTGAGTCAGGGCATACAACAGATCTTGACTGTAACTTGGTGTCTACTGTTTGGCCAGGGAAGGATGTTCTTATTTTCTGCATTGCTGACTGTGTGGGTTTTTATATTGTGGAGTATTATAAAAAATAACTTAATATCCATCACCAAAACCACTTTGTAAGGGTGAATAATGGAGCAGTGCTCCCTTGCAGAGAGAGTATTGGGTGACTATTGATGGACTGGGTGATATTGATGATGGTAGATGAAGGCCTTGGGCAGAAAATACAGCTGCTGTTCTCTTAGCAGCGAGATTGTCTGTGTCCTCTCCCTCTGAGAAATATTCCAGGTACTCAGGATTTGCCACTGCTACATCCTTTTATTATACTTTTATTGTACTTGTTGCATCACCAGCAAAAAAAAAATTACAGGAGCTTCTGACTGGAATGATGTTGAGGATAGAATGTTTCTCGAGTGAAATAGATACAATCAGATATCACTCAAAATCTTGTTTTCTTTCTCTGTTCTACCTTACATTTAAGGGAGTTTCAGACAGTGGTGCAGAAACAACCAAATTGCTACAAGTCTACCTGATATGAACAGTTCAAACAGTTGCCTGGACTTGTTGTGTTGAGTACAAACTTCAGAGTTTAGTGTTAGAAGCAATGCCACCTGAAAGAAATGATGCTTAAAATAACCATTTGCTAGTTCCCTGCCCTTTTGGTGTGTGCTACATTGGGCAAGTCTAGCATGAGACACCAGTTTCCAAAGGAACTCCAACTCTTCTGCTAAACTTGTGCATCTAATGTTGGTGAGATCAAATGAGGTCACAGGATGGCAGGGTTTGGAAGACCCCTCTGGAGATGCTCTGGTGCCACCCCCCTGCTCCATCCAGCAGGGTCACCAAGAGCAGGGGGCCCAGGGTCACATTGTCCAGGTGGGTTTGGAATCTCTCCAGAGGAGACTCCACAACCTCTCTGGGCAGCCTGGCACAGGCTCCCACACCCTCACACCAAAGAAGTTTCTCCTTCTGTTCAGATGGAACCTCCTGGGTTCCAGTTTGTGTCTGTTACCCCTTGTCCTGTTTCTGGGCACCACTAAAAAGAGTTTAGTCCCATCCTCTTGATCCCTACCCTGTAGATACTGATAAGCACCAAGAAGATCCCCTCTCAGGCTTCTCTTCTTCAGGTCCTGCACCACTGTTGTCATTGAGATCTATGGAAGGCAGAACCCATCTTTTCTACCTAGATGAGCATCACGGCAAGTTGCCTCTTAGAGTATAAAACCAGCCAACTCAAACTTTAGTATCTTGTTCCATCAAGCACTATTCACAGCCTCTGAACTAACCATGTGCCCACACTGAAAAGACAGCAACTTTCATGGGAAAATGATACAGAACACACATGTTTCTGTGAGATTTGTTTCACAGAAGTTTTTCCTTAGACTTAATACTTATTGGAGCAAGATATAACACCTGTGAGTAGATCAGATTTAGCCTAATATCTGTCCTAATATAATCACATTCAAGAAGAGCTATAGTGGTATTTTCTCTTTGAGTCTCTACATAAGATTTGTTTGTTCTGATCTAAATGTGTCCCTTTTTAAAAATTTTTATTTGGTTTGGGTTTTTTATTTATTTTCATTTTCCTCCTGACAATCTTGCTTGGGAAGAAACAGGGAAAACAATTAAAAGTTGATACAGAATATTTATTTAATCTTGAAATGCTGTCTTGGTCTGGAAAAGCAAGACTTTCCTGATTTCCTAGCTTTGTGCATAAGACTTTAACGAGTCACATCTGGTGGTTCTTCACGTCATGTTACATTATGAATCTTTATGGGCAATTAACTGGTTGGGTATGAAAACATCCACGCTAGTAATGGGTCAATGGGCACATCCAGTTCCAGAATTCATCTCAAATTGTTAAGTCTGTCTCTGAAGAAAAAACACACTATTTTCGTTCTGATGAATTTGATGAGACAGTGGTAGGACATAAACAGAAAACTTTCTCTGATGCATAAATACTGGCTGGTGGAAACGGCTGGTGTTCTTCCCTCCTCATCATGTATTTAAAAAAAAAAAAACCAAAAAACAAAAAACAATAGCTAAATAACTTCTATGTAATTACACTTCTTATGGCCATGAAAATAATTGTTTGAGATGATATAATCAGTTGCTTGAACTGGTCTTGGTTTAAATGTATTATTTTGTGGGTTTAACAAAACATATTTCCAGCTCGTGCAGGAGTTTTGCAGCCAAAACATCATCTGTGTTCTTTAGAAGTATGGGTGCATAGGAGTCATTGCTCGAGGTGGTTTTTCTTCTTTATTTATACACCCCACCCCACCGCCCCCCCTTCCCATGTGGAGCTTATTGTATGTTCCTGAATATTTTCCACACTGATTTCTGAACCACTCCACAGTCTACTCTGATGTTGAGTTGTGACAGTACCTTCAGTAGTCCTGGGAAGGGCAAGGGAAGCCAGGTGTGGTGCTTTTCACCTTAGGCTTGTTTCTTAGCTGTGTTCAAAGCAGGTCGCAGTTGAGGAGGTGGCTCCCAGGCACAGTGCTCTTTGCAGCACTGTGATGCTCTGCCATGTCAGCCCCAATGCTGTGCAACACAAATTACTTTACCTATGTCCGTATAGTGCAGGAACTCCTCTCCCAAGTCATCTGTGGTGATGGTGAAGGGGAGCAGGGGTTTGCTGTGAACGCTGGCAATGCAGAACAGGACTTGGGAAGGTTAAAGCTCATGTCAATGCATTGATAAAATGTACTTTGTTTGAATACTAATGAATTTAAGGCCTTAATTTTGCTGTTTAAACTATGTTGGTACTGATAGAGTGCTGTGAGCTGAAGGGATGGGCAGCTCCATGCTCTTGTGGCTCAGCTCCTCAGTCTGCACAGGAGCCAGGCACATGAGAAGTTAAACCAAACATTGTGAAACCAGATCAGGTCTGAACTGTCTGCTTTTGAAAGTAACATCTCTAGTTTTTACATGAATTTTTAATTTTAGATGACACCTTTGACTGGAAGTGACAGTGGAGCAGATCATTTGTGTAATTACAGCAACAGGCGTTGAGGAAGGGAAGAATGTCTCCAAAGCATATAAAACATGAAATGGATTTGATAGTGTATGAACTCTGTAACCAGAGCTGCAGGAACCTTCTGGCTTAGGAAGGCTATAAACCTGGTAATGTCTTAGCTGACAATACTAAAAAGTCATGAGATCAGCTTTTCTCTGTACTTCAGGTGAAGTAAAGTAATCAAGTGGAAAAAGTGAACTTTTAATGAGTTTGAGAAGGTTTTGCCACCCCAGAACACCAGCAGAAATGTTAATGCGGTGCTGGATGGAAGTGGAAGGGGGGTGGGGTGGGTGTGTTAGAATGTAGTAAAAAAGAAAAAGGGGGCAGGGGGGGCAGGACGGGGAGAAGATTTCTGTGCAATGGATTTGAAGTAAACTTTGTTATGCTTGCGCAAAAATCTGTGCAGGGAGACTGAATGCATTATGTATCAAACAGTAGCTTCATCTTCCTCTTAGTCTTCCTCATTGCCTTGCTTTCAAATTGGGCCTTTCCCAGAAATGTCTTTTCATCAGGTTTTCCTGTGGAGCAAACTGTCCTTAAGCTGCTAAACAGTCTTCTCATCATTGTAGTGAGATGTCTTACACTTTGCTCCAGAAAAATATTGTGCATGATATATGTACATCTGGGTTTCTGCAACACAAAGCAACCTGGAGAAAGACAAGCAGAAGATGTTAGGTATCTACAAACCAGGCTTGGAGCAACATGTCATTGAGAAGGAAATCTCCTGTAATGGTTAGAGAAGTGCATAGGATATGTTGCAAGCAACAAACTCTCTCTAAATACCCTGAGTGAGGAAAATAGTCTTGGGCACAGTAATTTGTACACACTTGAGAACTTGGTAATGATCCTAAAAGTCTGTTTTAGATAAATGCAAAATTCTTTTCTGCTATTTAGAAATGTAAAAATAAATGCAATATTTTTTATTTTTTTCTTTGTTGCTTATATGAAGATCACAGCTAATTAGACTTAGTTAAGTAAAGCATATCCTTTGAAAATTGGAGACAAGTTCCTTTGCCCTCTGAAGAATTGCCTGTTATTTACATTGTTAATATTAATATCCTGCAGCCTCTAAACTCTGAGTCAGTGCCATTGGAGACAGCCTTATAACAAACAACTCAGACCTCCAGTAAAATAATGACTTTTAGATGGTTTTTTTGTTTGTTTTTTAACAAGCTGAAATAACTAGTGATGAGTGGAGGCTAATATTGGAATTGTAGAATCATAAAATGTTTTGGGTTGGAAGGGACTTTAGAGATCATTCAGTTCCAAGCCCCCTGCCGTGGGCAGGGACACCTCCCACTAGAGCAGGTTGCTCAAAGCCCTGTTCAACCTGGGCTTGAACACATCCAGTGATGGAGCATCCACAGATTCCCTGGACAACCTGTTCCAGTGTCTTGCCATCCTCAGAGTGAGGAATTTCTTCCTAATTTCTAATCTAAATCTTCCCCCTTCCAGTTTGAAGACATTAACACTCATCTTATCACTGCAAGACCTTAAGATAATATTCTTAAAGTAAAATCCAGATTCCAGTCACAAACCTCTGGAATTTTAATCTGATCCTTCCCCAGGATACCTTGTTTGCAACTTGAGTGTAAGGGACCAGAGCAAGTGATGCTGCTTCACTAGTTCTGGTGGAAACTGGAGGAGCTGTAACTTGGGTGAGCTGGATGTGAAGGTTTTTGAGGCAGTGAGATGATCTTCTGGTGGTGCTCCTGGTTTCCCAGGCTGGATGGGGTGTCTGAGCAGTGTCATGGGTGCCTGCAGAAGGGTGACATTCCCCAGTTTGTGCCAGGAGTTGATGGTGAGTCCTGATCTGGTGCCACTTGCTTTGCTCATCTCCCTTCTGTTCTTACTTCAGGTGGAGGAAAGAAAAGAAAAATCTGTTTGACTGGAAAAGCTGCACAGAGAACTGGCAGAAAGCTCCAGAAGGAGCAAGTCCTGGAAGTACAGATTTACACTGACAATACTTGTGTATCTGTAGGAGGGTTTTTTCTGTTTTGGAGAGGTAACCAGCTTACTGAATTTTACCCAGAGTAAGGTGGCAGAGCAGGGGCTGTGGGTGCAGGATTTGCTGTGCTCGGGAACTGGGTTGAACATCTTGTCCTCTGTCACATCCAGCTTCTTGTGCTTCATTGGGACCAAATGAAAAGCAAGTGCTTTGCAGCAAGCTGGTCTTCAGCTTGCAAAGCATGGGAGAGTAATAATCAAGTCAGTACAAATCAACTGGAAGTCTATGGAAGGTATTATTGGGGGTGATGTAGAAATGAGTGGAATCATTAACATAGAGATGAATGCTGAAGGAAGGGGTTTAGGATGAGGAGTCAGCCAACAGTCTTTTGTAAAGGCTGCCAAAATGCAGGACTTGGCATTCAAAGCTCTTTACTATTTGTGCTTTGCTTGCACTTGGAGATCCCAGCAAAAACCAAAGTGCTTTCCAAATTTGGCACTGTGAGTGCACAGGAAGACATGAAAACAGCCCCAAGGAGCTGAGTGTCTGGTGCTGGAGTCAACACCAAGGCTGGGAGAGAGGCTTCTGGCTGCCCTTCACATGCACTCTTGTATTGCCACCCCAGAAGCATGGATGGCTGCAGTGAACTGAAATTCTGTTTTCACATGCACTGTAAAAATGGAGGATATTCGCCAAAGCTGAGGCCTTCCAGATGTGTCCTGATGGAACTCAGGGCTGTAAGCAGACTTAAATAAAATTTAAAAAAGTCCTTTGTTGGTTGCTCTATTGGATTGTTTGAACTGAAAAGAAATATTACTAATCAGGAATTAAATACTTAAGAATGCATCATTGCAAATTAAAAGCCACGTGTTTCTTATTGGCTATATACAATTTTAATAGTTAACATCAGGTTATTTAGGAAGCTTGGAAGCCCCCCATCCCATTAATTGCAATGGGAACTGAGCACCCAGATCCCCAAGGTGACTTTGAAAATCTCTGCCTAAACATATCTTTCTAGTCAGCGTTCAGAAGGTTGAATGGAAGCAAAGTTTCTGGGATATGATAATTTCATACTAGAATAAATCTTGTATAAGTTAAAAATCCCTGGAAACTCCAAGGTAGTAGGAGTTATGTACTGGGGAATCTTTAACAAGATCACTGAAGTGATTACTGGTTCAATAAATGAAGATTTTATTTTGTCTCCTTTGAGAGAAGGAAGACACCAAGGGACTAGAGTGAAGCAAATGCAGCCCCAGTTCGGAGCGGGGGGAGGAAAAACAGACGGGATATTATAGACCAGTACATCTGACCTTGGTGTTAGGCAAAACTCTAGAAACATTAATAAATGATGAGATCACACAACATCTGGAGAAATAAACTGGTCATCCTGGTTTCATAAAGGGTAAATCCTGTCTGACAAATCAGTGGAATTTTTTTTTTTTCTTTTTTTTCTTTGTGAGATAATGTGGAAAGCAGACATAGGTGACAGTGCTGGGCTTAATTCATTCCTTTTGGGGCTCCTGGCACTGATCTGAAAGGACTGCTTGGGCACCTGGGGTTGGAGTAATGGCTGGTGGCGTAAGAGGGAGGAATGTGAGGTGCAACAGGAGGCAGTACCAATCTGTGACTAATACTGAGGGTTAAACTTTTATGCACATATTCTGGAAAAACTTGAGTAAAGATGGTATCCAGTGAGGTGAATAATGTAGAGATGATGGATTGAATCTGCAGAGAACTTCTGCACAAGACTGGGAGAGTGTGGAAAGGAATGGTCCATCACCTCCTCTTGGGACAAACAGCAGATTTTTAAGTATATTGCTCTGTGTTGTGAGGATATATCCCAAACAGACACGTTTTGCAGAACTCTGAGCAAGAAAGAGTCATAGCATGCAAAGCAGAAGCTAACCCCATGTGGAAGTGGGAAGTGTGAAGATATAAGAATTTAATCTGGCATCTTGTAAAGTACTTACCTGGACCTCTGTAGGCTACCCTGCCTGAGGTAGGACACTGCAGTATCAAGTGGACATCCTGGGGATTGGAAAGGGCAGGGGACAGCAAGAATGACAGAAGTACTTGTGAAGCTGCTACGTGCAGAAAGCCTGGGAAACATGGGAATGTGCTCACTTGGGGGAAAAACAAGCTGTTTAAAAGATGATATGACTTGAAGATTTCAAGATGCTGAGGAGGAATTTCAGAGTAGATGAACTACAGATAAACTCTTAAATTTATTCAGAATCCCAGAATATGTGTTCATAAAAAAGCATAAAGAGGAGAAAGAAAGAAAGGGAAAAAAAAAAAAAAAAGTAGCTGAAATAAGGATATAGATTTGTTTGATTCAAACAGGGTGAAAAACACTGTTAAACAGCTGACCCAGGATGAAAAAGGAGGCAGATTGTATTGCCATCTAACTGTGCTGATAAACAGGAAGATGTTAATGGAGCTGGAGGTGGAAGGCAGAAATCATCTCAGTTCTTTTCTAACAGAAGCTGTTTCTTTTACTGATTATGTAGTTAAAGGCCAAATAATCTTAAGTATTAAGACAAGCAAGGAGGGGATGAGTGTGCAGGCTGTGCTGGTGGGGCAGCTGTCCCACATGACCCAGGAAAGGCCAGAGCTATACCTGAAGGAGTTAGCTCCTCTTATAAGCTGCATCATCTTCTGCTTGGCACATCTGTAGCCTTCCCAGAGGACGTTTTTACTGTATTTCCCAACCTGGGTGGGGGGGGAATCCTACAATTTCATGATGTCAAGAGGAAAGCAGATTAAAATTGGAGAGGGGGGGGGGGGAAATCCCAAGCAGCTTTTAATATTTACAAGGGGATTTTTATGATAAAGGTTCCCAATACTGAAGAATTCTCTTAGTGAGAATTGTAGAATAAAGTCAAACTGCTGCAAGCTAAACACGTGCCCGGGTCTGGACTTACCAGGCTCATGTAAACTGATGAAGATGAAAAGAGCATCAGCCCTGCAATGCTGTTGAGCAAAGTGGATGTGTGTCTACATGCGATGGCCTTCAAGGAATTATCTAGCAGAGATTTTTTTTTTTATTGTTGAGTCACCAATACTCTTGCTGTGTGTGTGACCTGCAAATTGGTCCACTTGTGCTAATTTATGGAGAAACAACGCAAGAAAAACTGAGGAGGTGCACAATTATTTATTATTTGTTTTTAGTAATGGGAGCTGTGTTTGTGTTGTTTTAACCAATGTGTACTGAACTTTATGCACAAAAATAGAAATACTGCTGTTGCCTCATGCTCAGTGACACTGCTGATGTGATGTGAGCCAGAACAGTCTCCTCTCTGCTCTAAAAAAAATTAAATAAATCACTTTTTCCATCAGATCATATGAGTGCATCATGAAGCCACTCACTTCTTAGCATTATGCAAATCCACTTACTAAACTATGTTTGTTCAGGGAGGGTTTGTTTTTTGTTTGGTTGGGTTTTTTCCTTCTCCTTATTGCAAACAGTTGGCAAATTAATGCGGCTAAAATAAGACTCATCTGGAACCTTGAAATAAAGCTCTTACCTAGTGAGAAGGAAGCAAAAGCTTCTTAGAGCTTGTTATTCATATCCTTTAGTTGGTTTGCCCAATTTGTGTGCGCTTCTGCTCTTCATGGGTTTGATTAGGAGTGATGGCCCTAAAATACTACAGGGAAGCTCTTTTAGGATTTGTTATCTGACCACAGATGGGAATTATTAAAATGTTGTGCAGAACAGTGCTTAACATGCTGTGCTAACGCTATTTGTAGGGCTGAGATCAAAGGGTAGTGCAAGTTGCAAGTGTTATATCTAAATTCTCAAGTGCCTTTCTTTCAAAACTTCCTGCTTTGATAGTTCCCTGGCACATTTTTTCCCCCTTTTTGTTAATTTTGATGATATTGTCTAATAGAACTAAATGAAAACTACTACTTCAGCTCCTTCAAGTTACTTACAGTAGCCTAAAATGGAGTAGATATAAGCTGGAATAACTCTTGTATCTTCCCAGAGCATGAAGCTGTTGTGTCAATGAAACCATTTTTCTTCTTTAACCTGCTTCTCATTTTTTCTGCACCTTTCCCCATTGCCTTCAGGAATGAGTCATTAATAGCTGCTACTCAGGAAAAAAAGTGAGAACTCTTTCAGTCCATAATTCACCCTCACAATTCAAGTACTGAGTCGGTTTTGAACCTTTTTATAGTGCATCACGACATAGTCACCAAAACAGATGGAGTACTCATTTTATAATGCCAAATTCACAGTAAGGCTACTCAGATCTCCCTTGAAAGTCCTGTTCAGGTCAATAGGATTTCATCCTAGACTTCTAAACTGGTGTCAGGTGCTGGGAGTTGTTCTACCTGCTCCCTACACATGTGGAATTTTCCCCAGTGATGAGCTGTGCATGTGACTGGTGAGTGTGACTCATTCTGCTGCACAGGGTGTTGTGACCTGTCTAATCAAGTGCCATGCCTCCAACACGATGAATGTGATGGAAATTGGTACCCAATTTAAATCTGCCAGGCCTTTTTTTTTTTTTTATGTGCAACAGATAACACTATGTTGATTTGCCAACCCCAACTGTGAAATGTTCCCACTGCCTGAACTATTTTCTACACAACACTTGTTTTCTTTGTAAAAGCCTTTTTCTATTGATCTGAATTGACTTGTGCAGAAAAGCCTTGTGAGTTCAATGCAAATTGTTACCATGCACTTACTGTGAGCAGCAGAGCAATAAAAAAGGATGCTTTTGTGTAGATGTGCAACGTGTGTATTTCAAGCCATGTCTCCCTGTATTGATATTTGGTCTGATCTTGCTTTCAGAGTATAAGCAAGCAGTCAATTAATGCATTTTTAAATGTTTTGAGGAGAAGCTAAATCTAAAATCCAAGGAGGGCACATGTTTGGGTAGAGGAATGCTGAATCTGCTTGTTTTCCTGGATTGAACTGAAATTGATCTCAATCTTTCGGCTGATAAAACATCAACTCCTAGACTTTTATCCTAGCTATGTGTAGGGGATGGGCAGAAGCACCACAAGGCAACCAGAAAAAGCACCTTATTTCATTTTTAACCCTGCTGAAATAACTTGTTTTATGAAGTTTTTGTTGTGCAGCTCAGCTTACCAAAGAACTAGGTGTAGGTCTGGAGTAGGAAGACACTTGAATTCTTGAGTAATTTATCCACAAATAGTTTTGAGAAAGGTTCCTGCTGTGGACACAGACCTCAACTGTCAAGTTACTCATCTGCTGTAGTGAGTGGGGTGAAGATTTTATTTTATTTATTTTTTTTTTTTTCCTGTTAGAGGAATATCAATAGAGCAAGGATTTAGTGTTTCATCTGTTTACTGTGGATGCAGCCTCAAAAAGGAGTCTGAAAAACATGAAAGCAAGGCCTATAACAGGTAAGCATTTGCCCTCTGCGTAGGGTAAAGCACCCCCAGAAGGTCCCTTAAGTATTCATGATGAACCAGCTCCAGAAAAAGAAAGATTTGATGGCAAGAAGGCAGGCCACCACATCTTCTGCTCACAAAATCTCCATGAGAGTGCCAGTGGAGGAACAGACCATGGCAAGCTCTTGCTGTACAGCCACACTGCTCACCCAAGCTCCACCCCAGCAGCCCCCAGCCAGCCTTTGAGCTGTTCCTGAGAGTGAGCTGCAAAACTTGGCTCTGAACTGTCAGATAAACCATAAATTATCAGACTTAGACTTAAAATATCTCTGAAGCTGGCCTGCACATTTTCTGGATAGGTCAATAAGCTGTTCATGGACTCCAGCTTTAAATTATATTGGTGCAGATGCCAAAAGTGGGAATTACAAGGGCTTCCTCAGCCAGACAACGTGAGTTACGTTTGCTTCTTGTGTGTGGAGCTGGGACACGCCTCCACGTCCCTTGTGCTGTGGACTTGAAGTGCTTGTATCATAAATGATCAGAAGACAAATGCAAACAAAATCCTTTCATAGTCCAGGAAATATCTTCCCTGATCCCCTTGTATGTGAATTGAAGAGTAGTGATGGCCAGAATTACCATCATTCATGTGGAACATGCTTCCCACGCCCTGATTTGCCTCTATCTGAGGAAACAAGCACAAAATAGCTTTTAGTGCCTGCATGCAGAACTAATGGCATCGCCAGTGGTGCGACCTCGCAAAGGTAGGCATCGGGTCTGAGGATGAGCAAGTGGCTGTGCTCCCTCTGTGCCAGAAAATGGAGCTTCTTGTGATAAAGTTGAGAAATGAGAGATGGTTATATATATTTTGTAAATTTATTTGGTTTTATATAAAAAAAAAAAAAAGAGGCTTTGTGCACTTGATGTAAGACTTGTTGTTTAGTTTGAGGTCGAACATTCTCTCTTCATCTGTCCAAGGAAAACTTAATACCAGTGGGGTATTTATACTGGTTTTCTGTGCACATCAGTTGGATTTTTTTAGGACAATCAGTTTGCATAGAGAGAAATAGATCCTTAGAATCATAGAATACTTCTGGTTGGAAGAGACCTTTAAAATCATCAAGTCCACCCGTTAACCTGGCACTACCCCATCACTGCTAAACCATGTCCTTCAGCACCACATCTCCATGGCTTTGAAACCCCTCCAGGGATCCTGATGACTTCACCACTGTCCTGGGCAGCTTGGGACAGGCCTTGACAACTCTCACTGGGAAGAAGTTGTTCCCTGGGTCCAACCTAAATCTTCCTTGGTGCAACTTGAAGCCGATTCCTCTCTTACTATCACTTCTTCCTTGGGAGAAGATCCTGACCCCCACCTGGCTCCAACCAGGGAGCTGGCAAGAGCCTGAAGGTCTCCCCTGAGCTGCCTTTTCTCCAGGCTGAGCAACTTCATGTCCCTCAGACACTTCACACCAGACTTGTGCTCTAGACCTTTTCCCAGCTTTGTTGTCGTTCTCCACGCATGCTCCAACCTTTCAATGCCCTTCAGGGAGTGAGGGGCCAGAAACTGAACCTGCATTTGAGGGCCAGCCTCCCCCATGCCCAGTCCAGTGGGACAATCCCTGTCCTAGTCCCGCTGGCTACACTTGTACTGGCACAAGCCAGGATGCTGCTGGCCTTCTTGGCCACCTGGGCACATGCTGACTCTTCTTTAGCCAGCTGTCGACCAACACCCCCATGTCCTTTTTTGCCAGGCAGTTTCCAGATGCTCTGCCCCAAGTCTGGAGCATTGAAGGGGCTATTCTGCTCCTTCCTCCTTTCACTTGCTCTCATGTGCCAAGGTTGAGTAAGCATGTGGCTTTGTGGGGGGATGCTTGGCAGAGACTCTTGGTGCCTGCCTGGGAGACAGAGAGGCTGGACCCTGCAGGAGGTGAGATGCTGGTAGGAAGCAAAGCCTTAATGATGTTTTACAACTACTCAAAAAGCAGAGCTGGGTTTCTTTCCACAGTAATATGCATTGCAGCCCAAAGCCAGCAAAGCTCCTGCATCCAACGGGAAGCTCAGGAGTGGGCCCCGAAGGACAGCTTGTGGCCTGTGGCCAGCTTGGACTTCCCCAGGCTGTGTTGATTCAGGATTAAGGTGAATAGAGCTGGGTCCTCTGGGGAAGTATGTATTACGCTTTTTGAAAAACTTATGACTTTAGCCATGCTCATTTTGGGTTTTAAGGAATGGTGATGGCTCCCACAACGTCACGCCTCGCGAAGCTCGCGGTCGGTCGCTGGCGTGGTTAAAGAGTGAAGGCTTTGAGAGGGGCCAGCATCGTTCAAGGAAATAAATCCCATTGATTTCAGTATTACCCAAGCACCTCTGTCCCTCAGGACCTTTGGATCATCCCCGTTTATAGGTCTTGTGCAAAAACATGAAAAATCCTGGTGGTTTTGGGTACTTTCATTGGAAGTTGAAGAGGGAATTTGGGGTCTGCTCAGAAGACGGAGCTCTTCTCAACAACAATACCACAGGCCAGGCTTACAGAAAATGGCTCTTTGGATGAGAAGTTGTGCCTCAAATCCTGGCTGTTGTACTGATTTCAGAAGCAAACTCTGGCACTGAAGTACTGTAGCTGAAAAATGAAGCAGAGATGTTAACTTATATATTATTCTTCTGTGGTAACTTCAGCAAGTCCTCAGAATTGTACAGGGCTGAGGAGCAGTAAGGAAATGAAGCAGTTTGCACACAAACTACACAACCCTTCTGAGAGAGAAATAATTTTTTTTTTTTTTAATTAATCCTATCAAGCCAAACTTGTTTTTTCTTAAGAAACACTGGGCTGAAGTGGGAGCACAACATGTCTGTGCTGCCCCTGGTCCCAGTACCCTGACTGGGTGAGGGACTGGGGCAGGGATGTCCACCACTGGAGCAGAGCAGATCGCAGCCTAACAAGACTTGAGTGACAACGGCACTGCCACTGAAGCACATGTGGCATTTGCATGAATTTCAAATGAATGCATTCTAATCACTCCTATTCCCATGAATACCAAATGAACTTATAATAACTAAACTCCTAAAAAAGTGCTACCATTTTGGGTTCTATTGAAAAAACGACAACAACATCAAAAAACCCCAAACAAACAAAACCCCAAGCAAACAACAAAAAGAACAAATAAAAGAAAAGGTAAATAAAAAATAAATGAACCTTGTTATATTTTGGAGCAGTGATATTTAGATGAAATGTTCAAAAAAAAGAGACAAGTAGTTGATGGTGATTTCTGTCCATTGTTTGTCTGGGTTATTTTCATATAAATTTTCCACTTTTGAATGCTCAGCACCAGATAATGAGGGTGTAGCATTATTTAATTGTTTAGCTGATGATTAAGTGTAGAGATTTTTGAAAATAAAAGTCTTTGCTGTAAATGGGCAACTCAGATAATATTCTGGGAATATATAAACTAATGAAGGGTTCATACATAGCACCTTTTAGATGGCTCTTAACTTTCCAAAACTCTCATTTCGAGTCAAACTTCATCTCCTTCCACTGAAACTTCAGAAAAATGAAACTGTGAGGTGCATTTACTTGTGCTGGAATTATACACCACGAGCTGGAAATACCATCAAACCTGGAAGCAATATTTTTCTGGAGCCAGATTCCTCATTCCGTGCCCAAATACTGAAACTTTCTGGAGGCTCTGTGCTCCTGCAGCGTGGTCTGCTCTGTCATCGCAATGTGAGCGGATGGTTGTGCCTTCACCGTCAGTGTTGAACCGTGAGACTTCTCCCCATGCGAGCATGTGTGATGTGGAAGGGGACAGGGTAAACAGACTTTGACTTAGCAACCTTCAGTCCAAAAAGAGAAAAGCAAATTGTGGCCGTGCTTTCCTTGCATTGCAGAAGCATCTATGGAAATACCAATTAAAAGCTATAATGGGAGCTTGGGGTGGATCTGTACACTAAGATGCTTCTAGGTCAGGCAGGAGGGTTGCAATAATAATAATACCAAGTACGTTTCCTTATTTAACTTTGTTTTTTATTGTGTTCAGCCCACAGCAGATCTTTTTTCTTTTTTCTCTCTCTCTTTTTTTTTTTTTTTTTTACCTTGTAACATAGTCCCTAATTGAGACACATGAAGCTCATAAGAGGCTTTAGACAAGATTCAGCTAGCCACAAAAGTCATTATCTCATTTTCATTTATTAACATGATATTTCCAATGGATTAACGAGGGTTTCCCTTTTGTTGCCTCTGCTATGGCACTAGCCCTAAAGGGGCTGTTGCGTCTCTCCATCTCAAGTGACTTCTTACTCACATTAGATTACAGTAATGTACGTGTTACAGGAATGACATTTATTATACTTCTTGAATTAAAATTCCCTATTTGAAGTAGCTGTAATTGCTGGAAATAGGATAAAGTGGACTTGAGTGTTGATTTTAACAATGAGCTAGTATCAAAATAACTGCTGCTAGAACTGGGCATGCAAAAATACCATCCCCTCATTTCAATTGTTTTGATCCTGTGGTATTTCTGCAATCTGCTTGATGATGCAGAACCAGTAATATCAATTTCCTGAAGAAGCCAGAGGTGGTCTTAAGAAACTGCTACTCCCTGTATTTTCCACACTGCTCAGAGTTATTTTTCAGATGTCAGTGGTTCTATCATTCCATGATCCTGCAAAGAACAAAGTAGTAGTGCAAATTTTGGTTAATTGGGAAAAGCACGGATCGGATACCTGACACGGTGCATTGCAGCAGGCTGCGGCCATGAACCCCAGCACAGGCAGCTGTGTTATTTTCCTTCAGCGTGTTTTTCAGCTCTGCTTGCTGCTCCCCAGTTCCTCCTTTTCTCCCAGAAGGCTGCCCGAGCAGCATTACAGTGAGGACCTGCAGAGAGCCTGTCTGCTCCAGGCACTGTCTGATCTTGTCTGACATAATTTAAACCCATGCTTCCTGCTTTAGTTTTACATTTTCCAGGGCCTGAAAGGTTCAGTGAGAAATAAAATTCGCCTAAGAAAAATACAGAATAGGTGGTTTCAATCGGTGCAGACTATTTCTGCTTCATCTTACCCAATATAAAGGTGCTGCAGGATGCCTGCTATTAGGTTTGATATAAAATCAAGACTGTAATCATTTGTGGGCATCAGACTTCTCCTGACTAGTCCCTTGAGAGGTCTCAGCCCTAAAAAGAGTAAGCTTAACCCTGGCAGTTAGGAGAAAAAAAATGTATCTTCGCTCCTGCCAACCCACCCTGGAGGATTTAGTGCTGATCCTCACTTGTGTTTGGTCCAGAAGTGCTGTTGCCTGCCTGGAGGTGCACAAAGAAAGGAGCAGAGAGTTAGCACTCAGAGTGATGGTGTGCTCCTCCTGGATCAGCATTTAATAACCCTAAGGATATGAAAATCTGGAAAATAAGCTGTGGAGCTTGGAAGAAGAATTTTTCCTGCCTTGTCTTCTGGGGAAAAATAGTGGTAGTGGTATTTAATCCAGGAAGCTCCATCATATGTCAGGTTTAAAATTGTAATCTACGGTGCTTCAGAAAACCTGCTATGAACACAATCAGTAACAGGTTGGTTTCAACATAAATTTGTAAACCAGCACAGCGCCTGTTGTTGCATTTTGGAATTTCTTTTTTGTTCTCTATTCTAGAGGGTGCTTTCTGCTTTATTTATTAAATTGCATACCAAGGCTGATGTCTTGGGGGATGGGGTTGTTCAGAGCTGTGCAAGGAGGCTGGCAGCAGCTGCAGCAATTTTGGTGTTGACAGTGAGCTGGTGAGCCTCCTGCATGGGATCTTCCCCCTGTTCTGGTGTCATAACTGCGGTCATCTCAAGAAAGCTTCAGATGGGCCTTCAAAGGATGGGCTTAAACTTTTGCAGGGGTGAAGGCAGGGAAGGTGCTTTAAAAACAGAGTGGCATGTGTGTAAAAGATGATAGGACAGGAGGAAATGGCCTCAAGTTGCAAAAGTGAAGGTTTAGGTTGATCATGAGGAACGATTTCTTCCCCAGAAGGGCCCTCCATGCCTGGTCCAGGCTGCCCAGGGCAGTGGTGGAGTCCCCATGATCCCTGGAGGGGTTTCAAAGACATGGAGATGTGGTGTTGAAGGACATGGTTTCGTGGTGCCCTGGCAGTGCTGGGGCAACAGTTGGGTTTGATGATCTTAAAGGTCTCTTCCAATCAAAACAATTTCATGGGTTTTTTTTCATTCTCCATGATTTTCTAATGAACTTTCTCCTTAATACATTAATGGAACTTATGTGGGGCAAATGGCCTTCACCTGATGGTCAGGGGATAGGTGCTTGGAAGGATGTGTTAAGAAACAAAAAAATCCCTTAAGTGACCTCAAAATACTCTACCTGGTATTCAGGTATTCTCACCAAGTGGTCATCTCTGCCTCTGTCAGCCCCATATCATAGTTTGCATTTCACATCAGAGTTCAGAGAGGTAGTTTGTGTTCACTAGATCCTGGCCAGAAAGACTCTTCAGAGTGTGTTCTTCCTTAATTTAAAAAAAAAAAAAAAAAAAAAAAAAAAGTATGAACAGTTGGAATAAAACCTGAGTTTTGGGTAAATTCCAATAATGTGTTTTTCATTGCATGAGATGTGATGCCTGTCAACACTTACTAGTCAGATTTGCCTCCTTTTTACATATCTTAAGCAGCTCCACCCCCCTTTTTTTTTATATAGCAGAGAGAAGTGTCCTGTGTATCATGCTTCCATCTCCATACTGTAATTATTAATATAGGGTAGAGAGAGGTCACCTATGTTTTTTTGGCAACAGTTACATTCCCATGTATAAATCATGATAAAGTGCTATTACTCTGTAGGGTACACTGATGTTTTCAATTTACCCTGTGTAGAATATCCTTTCTTTCTCGTTTCCCCCCTGCCATCCCCCCCCAGAAAAAAAAAGGAAGAAAAAAATGCTTTTGTTCTTATTATATAGATAAACTCATAGATTTCACAACCAATAAAAATAATATTAATAAAAATGAGGCATTGTTACAAAGTAGGTCCTAACTATGCAGCCTAATGTTTCAGTAAGTCTGTGGTGCACATCCTTTTATAGCCAATTAAGAGGATGTTTTATTTCCCTCATTAAAAGTGCAGCCCACAGTCACCATGTTGAATCAAATAAGTACGAGTTTGCACATCCTGCGCGCAACCTTTTCCTCGAGGCACAGTAGCATTTGTCATCTTTATAATAAAGCTTTCCAATTTTTCTGATTAATATTTAAAAGAAATAACATGACCTGAGGAATATATATATAACATCCTTGTTCGAAGGCATTCTGTGCTACACTGCTCTGTCTGGTTTAAGGCTAATGTACCATTAGATCACTTTGTGTTCTGCCTCCTTCGAAGACCTATTTTCCTGTGTTTATGTGCAGCAGCAGTCTCTTTGTGCTCTTTTTCTTTCTCTCAGATGAGAACGAGATCTCACCAGCACAGGTCGCATGTCACTGGTTGCCCTGATGCTCCTGGTCTTCAGGCGTGCCCTGTCACGTGGTGGATGGGGGATGTTCCTCTAGAGATTGTCCTCTGAGCAATTACCAGAGTTATGGGTCCATGAGCAAGGGTTTTCTGAATCGAACTTGTTGCAGCTCTCTAGTAAAGCAGGTGCAAGGCTGAGAGCCTTGGGGCTGTTTAGTCTGGAGAAGAGAAGCCTGAGAGGGGATCTTCTCAGTACTTATCAATATCTAAAGGGTGGGTGTCAAGAGTATGGGGCCAGACTCTTGTCAGTGGTGTCCAGTGACAGGAAAAGGGGCAGTGAGCATAAACTGGAACCCAGCAAGTTCCAGCTGAGCAGGAGAAGCTTTTTTGCTGTGAGGGTGTTGGAGCCTGGCCCAGGCTGCCCTGAGAGGTTGTGGAGTCTCCTTGTCTGGAGAGATTCCAAACCCACCTGGACACTGCGCTGCTGGGCCCCCTGCTCTGGGTGACCCTGGTGGAACAGGGGAGTAGATCAGATGATCTTCAGAGGTCCCTTCCACCCCCTACCATTCTGTGAGTGCTGTTGAAAGGTGAGGTCCTGCCCCTTCATTCAGTTATCAAAACCTGAGCAGTGTTTGGGGACTGCAGGTTCATTGGGTCTCTCTCTCTTCTGGTTCATGTGGCAATTTGCTAACGTAACCATTGTGCGTGTCTTTGGTAGGGATGACCTGGAAAAGCGTGGCTTCATCTTGTAAAGGCACATCTTCCACTCCATCTGTGTCTCCTGAGGGTGTCCGTCTGAACTTTGGTTGGCAGTGCAAGTAAAGTATTAAACAAAGGTAAAGAGTGAGCAGGCTGAGATTTGACAGCAGAAGTGCTAGGAACTGTTTACTCTTATGAGCCTTTTCCCTGGTCTCTCCCCCAACCCCCTTGTGTCTTATTTATTTTCTCCCCCACCCCCAAATAATAATTGGAGGCAAACAGATGAAAACAAGAAGGGTTAAGATCAGTTTTGGTATTTTATATTGGCACCCACCACTAAAGCCCCTTAGGTTCTTCAAACCATTACAAGTAATCACAGCTAGAATAACAAAATATAAGCCTTTAAACTTAAAGGCTCAACTATTCAGGGCTCGCTGTAAATTACAGACAAAGCTAACAAATTTCATACATTAGTCATGGTAAAAAATATTAAATTCCATGGTTTGTCACAGATTAATAGGAAAAAAAGATTAAAACGGCAAGTTGTGTAAGTAATTTAAACGAATGGTTGTCAGAGATTCTGCATGTTTGGCAAAGAATTAAATAAGTGAATATCAGCAGCTGAACTTCTTGCAGAGGAGCCAAACCCTTTTTGGAAAAGCTGAGGCTCTTTTTGAATATGGAAGCAGCATTTTACTTGATCCTATAACACATTCAAAACAGCTGTCATAGAAAGAAGAACAACATACCGTGCAGTGTGGCTTGTATTTGTCTTAATCCATCCCCACCAGTAAGCCACTCACTGCGGAGGGAGACAGGAAAACTCTCAAGTGGACCAAGTCTTGGAAGATGTAGAGAATACCAAGATTAATATTGAAGGCTGGGGTATTTGTTGGAGGGGATGATAACATTGTGCACCACCCGACAGTGCTTTCTGCTAAGTAGGGCCAAGAAATAATTGCAAAATATTCTTTACAGCATGTTGGTACTGGGTGGGGGGGACAGGACCCATATTACAATGGACTACGGCATCCATGGACAAGGTGCTGCACCACAGCATGGAGCCATCCCTGATGATCTGACTGCTGACCAAAAAGCATTCTCCAAGCTAAAGAGTATTCTCCAAATTCCTCCTATTAAGGAGAAGAGCCATGAGCATGGCGTACACAGTGATGAGTTTTGCAAGAAGATGCTGTATGCATGCTCAGCCTGGGAGGGTTTCTGGGTTTCTGAAAGTTGTTTGTCTTTTATTATTATTTCTTGGGTTTTTGGTTTGGTTTTTTTTTTTTCGGGGGGCAGGGGGGGTTGTTTTTTACTTTTTTTTTTTTCTGTCTTTGGGGGACCTGAGCCCTCCTCCTAATCTCCTGGAGCTAGCAGTGTGATATCAAGAACAGAAACTCGCCCTACCTACCATTTCAGCCTTGTTCGGTGTGCTTTTGTTTTTTTTTCACTCGTCACTCCTTTAACACTTGTTTTGTGAGGGGGGAGCAGAAGAGAAATCAAAGCTGTGGCTGATACCAAGGGAACCAAGTGCTTGTTTTCTGAATTTCTCAGTTCCTAATTTATAGAATAGAATCATAGAATTGTTTAGATTGGAAAAGGCCTCTACATGATCAAGGCCAACCATTTACCCAGCACTGCCAGGGCACCACTAACCCATGTCCCTCAGCACCACATCTCCATGGTTTTGAAACCCCTCCAGGGATCTCGGGGTCTCCACCACTGCCCTGGGCAGCCTGAGCCAGGCCTGGACAGCCCCTTTACTTTTTTTTAACCTTCTCTTTCACTCCCTGTTATGGTTCTTCCAACTGCAGACAGCTTTCTGAAAACACGGGTGTGGTGGCACAAATGGTCTGCTATTGTCCTTTTCTTTAAATCTGCCATTTGCTCCTTGGCTCTTCCTTTAACACCCACAGCATGGTGTGCTGCTATGGATGGCTACAACTGGCTTTTGCACTGGGGTAAAATACTCAGTTACACTGAAACAGGAATTAGAGATGGAGATTTAGACCAGCCCATACCAACAAGTATCCAAACGTTTCCCTGAGCCTTGCAGCTCAGGCTAAACTGGATTTGATGCAGAGATGTCTTTGACCATTCCCTTAAGCTGCCATGGAGGAATGGACTGTGTCTTTCCATGCCACCACCCAGCCTCAGCATCTCAGCAGCTCTGGGAATGCTTGCTTTGACATGAATTCCAGCAGAGAGATCACTCAGGGCTAGCTTGCTCCATCAACAGGGTTTTTAGTGTTTTCTGTAAAACCCTTTATCATTCAGCACTATTTTTATAAAATTCGCAGAGAGTGAAAAGGCAGTTAGAGGATGGAGAGATGTCCAGTCTTCATGGTGTACCTCTTTTAATGTGAAGATTCATAGATTTCAGCAGAACTTTCAGGAAGTCTCATCTTGTGTATTATGTTTGTTCAGCATAACATCTTCTGGTGGGCAAGGCATCCTCTCCCATATCTGTGTGTCCATCATGATGAAGAGACTCTGGAGGCTCTGTTCACCAGAAAATTAATTGAACCAGCATTTGGGATCTGCTGTTCCCACAGCATCTCTATCCTGGCTGGAGCCAGGAAGCCCCCAGTCATCTCCCCTGGGAACTTCTTCCCAGGAAAATTCTCAGCATAGCTTCTCAATGAAAGAGGTTGAGTGTCTACTGATAGATAGGTCTTGGATAAGCATCTGCTTGTGATATTCATCCAAAAGCTGGAAATACTAGGCTTGCTCCATATTCATTCATTTTAGCAGCTGACCCAGCAGCAGTTTGTATACGAGTACCGATGATTAACTTTGGTTGACTTGAGAGGTTGTTTTTGACCTAGATTTAGAGTCACGCTTAGATCTTTAGTGGAAAACCCCAGGGTCTTGACATTACCAAATTGTCACACAAAGAGATCCACAGAAAACCAAATACTCTCCATTTTGCTGGCTCCACAGACTTGTTCATCATCTGCACAAACTGCAGGATATTCATCTGTCTGGTTTTCAGCCCAGTTTGAGGGCTGGTAAATGGACAATCACTTTTTCCACTTTTTGTGTATCTGTAGATGTTTTTGCAGGCAAGTCAGGGACCACTATAAATGGGAGCTTTGCACTGTATTCATAGGACATATTGCTAACACAGTTTTCATCTTGCTTTCCCTCTCCTTCCCAGAGGCAACCTTGTACTTTCCTCTTCCTATTTCCCGTGCGTGCTGGGTCATTCCTGGGTTCTTTCATTCAGTAGGTTTCATTCCTATTTAACACACGATTGGGAAAGGAAGACAAATGTGCACTGAGATGTAAACTGCTGTCCTTCATCCGAACATCCCCATCTGGCTCCATTGCACCCACCTCCTCTAAGTCCTCCCTGCCCCCACCCTTCCCAAACCTGCTGGGTGACTTCAAACAGTCTCCTTGTATCCATCCCATGTTTAAAGCCTTCTCTGAAAATAGGTGAACTCCTCTAGCTAGTAACCTGCTGGAGGAGCCTGTCAAGGGCTGGCTGCACGCACTTCAGTCTTTACAAGAATCAAAGTAAAACGAGGAGAGTCTCACAGAAAAGGGTTACAGAGAGTTTCACATATTTTGCAGCCTTTTCATGGCTTAAATTACACTTCCCCTTGTTCTAGTTTTAAAAGGCAGAACAGAAAACTTAATTTTAACACTGAAAAATGAAGGCTCTTCAATTATTTATAACATTAAAATGTACAAATGTTTGATCAATGAACTTGAAAAAAATATGCAACTACAAAACCCATTTCACAGTGTTCTGAAGTTCATGTGGCAGAGATAGAGAAGTGAAATGATTATTAACAGACGAAGAGCAGCATTTTAATAACATTCGAGCTGTAATAATGAGGCTGACAAAAGCAAGGAAATTCAAAGCCGACAATGATCTGATGCTTCCCCCTTAACACATAGACTGTGCCTAATTTTGCAGAATGTAAGGTATTGTGAGAAAATTGCTCTTGTGCTGGAGACCCCCTCGGCGTGGTGCCCAGTGGGGTGGCAGCAGGATGAGGTACCTTTTGTTTCAGAACTTTCTTATTTTATAGTGGAGTGTTTTGAGTAAATACACAGCTGTGTCTTCATCTTTTTTGTTGTTGTTGTTCTCAAGCTTTACCATTACTGTTAAGATTTGGATACATCTTTTTCTCTGTTAAGAATGGAGACATCTTTTTCTCTTAAAAATGCTGCAATATGACATTTCCTGATCTAGGTGACCCTGCTTTAGCAGGGGGGGTTGACGAGATGATCTCCAGGGGTCCCTTCCAACCCCTACCACGCTGTGATTCCGTGATTGCCATGAAACAGCACCAAGTGAGCCCAGCACGCCAAGCAAGGGGCTGTAGAGGGATTAGAGATGGTGGCAGCTTCTGGAGCTGCCCAGACCCTCTGTGACACCAAACAAGCAAAACACAACATATTTGCCAGATATTAGGATGAACCTTGTGACAACCAGAAAGCAGAGATCCCCCCAGATTTTGCTATCCCGCAAAGAATGGTGTAGGAATAAAGAGAGGTGATAGCAAGTGTGAGGCTTTTCCACAGCTGCCCATGTCCACTTGAAGCTGGGGAATAAATGGGATCAAAGCTGCTCCAACTCCATCGGCTCCCTGTGTCTTCACCCTGGGGTCTGCTCTCCAAGGGATTGTCAGCCAGGAAGGGCTGGTGATGTCCTTCCTTCACGCTAAAAGGCTATTTTTGTTGGATAGGTACACAAACTTTTTTTGAAAAGAAGTTTGTTTTCTAAATACCATCCCTTTACAGAAAAACAAACACGATTTTATCGGCCAAACACACAATTGTAATAAATCCTGTTTGTTCAGTGCTTTTTCTGAGATAAATGGTTATTCTTGTTTAAGAGCTTTGGATATTAAGATGCCTCTTATGCAATGGCAAACTGAAGACTATCTGGTTTTACTGCACTGTGGTAAAAACTGTGAAGTTTATAAGCAAAATGCCGTTTGGAAAGGACACAAGGACACAAGATACAGAGTGAATGCAGGGAAAAAAGTTTATTACCCCTATTTATATCCTTGTAAGGGTAAGCAAATGATAATTAGAAGATGGCAAACCTCGTCCCTTCTTAGGAGCAAACAAATGTGAGTAAGAGCTGCCCTGGTCTCTGCCAGTGCAGGAGGGACCTCTGCACCTCATCCCTGCCCCATCCCTACTTGGTATGGAGAGTCCTGAGATGGGAGAGATGAGAGGGAGCTTTTCTGCTGTTTGGGATGTTTTGCTCAACCTTAACAAAGGTGACTTACAAGACAGGGTCCCACTTTGACCCGATTTCATCCCATTGGTTACCAGGCAGCCAAGCCAAGGTGCAGCAGGAGGACTGGGCAGCCCAGGGGCATCCGTGTGTGGTGGGAAGTGGCCCTGTAGCTCCCACCGAGGGACCATCTGCCCTTCCCCAAGCTGCTGCCTGAAAAACAAGAGCCCAACCTTCGTGTCTTGGTCCTGCAGCTTCTAATTATGCCCTGCGCAAGGCCTTAGATGTGAAGTCTGCTGCAGAAGCAGGACGGTGACGACGATGAAAGGGAGCAACATCAAAAGTGTCAGGAAGAGGAGAAGGCGACGCCATATCAGTGTTGAAGCTACATGCATATTCCAATTTGCTATGTGACTGTGTTACTAATTTGGAAGGGGAAAAAAATCAGATTATACGCAGAACGGCATCCCAGAAGGTGCCTCAGGAATATGCAACTGAAGAAGAGTTTCTTAACAGGGGAGTTGGGTGCTATTGAATCTGATCTCGACGCACAAATGAAGTATAATTAGGGCTCATTAGGAAGGGAGGTAGGGCTGCCAGAGCTCAGGTCTGTCTGCAGCCACCCCAGCAGGCATGAAAAGAGAAGAAATAAGTCCACAGTGCTTCCACTTTGGTGGGGATTGAGGAGGAATGGGCAAGCTCTGTCCTTATGCATCCTGCCCTGAAAGGATGGATTGTATGTTTTTCAGCCTAGTGTTGCAATATATTTAAATTTACATAATTGATCTGGAGAGGGGAGAAAAAAAAAGGAAAGTTACAAAA